>CABPRJ010000026.1:0-78115 GCA_902439185.1 Cinara cedri
CCTCTCTTCATTTCATCATGTTTTTTATTTACTCATTTATCACATATTCTTATTTTTCCTTGGAACAGATTGTATATTATTCGTATACAAAATAAAAAAAAAAAAAAAAAAGTTTTTACATTAATTAATTTAAAACTTTAAAATAAAATCCTTACTTAATATTATCAACATTAACAGCCGATTCTTTTGGAGCATCCAATCGTGCAGCCAATTGTTGTTTAACTCTTTGAACTTGTAAAGTATCCTCCATGCGAGGTTTTTTCGCA
Organism: Cinara cedri; assembly: GCA_902439185.1. Classification (NCBI taxonomy): domain Eukaryota; kingdom Metazoa; phylum Arthropoda; class Insecta; order Hemiptera; family Aphididae; genus Cinara; species Cinara cedri. The sequence continues at coordinate 267 of CABPRJ010000026.1, forward strand.
ACTGATTCTTGAACATCATCAACAGCACTACGCTTAACCTATACAAAATATCAAAGTATGACACAGCATAACAATAAAATTAAAAAGTATATATAAATGAAACCTGAGTTGGAATTTCAAGTGGAGCACTCCGATCAATACTAGCAGATGCAGTTAATTCACCATTTAAATAAGCTAAAAGTTCTCTTCGGTCGGGTCTTCGTACAACTGGAATATTTTCGGCCTAAAAATATAGTTCAACAAAAGTAAATTAATCAAAGAAGATAATTAAGTATTGACCAATAACGAATTACTAACAGCTGCTTGTCGCACATATACTGGATGGGTAAGAGTTACATTTTTCAATAAAAATAATAGACATTCTAATGTATAATACTCTTTTGGTGAACCATCTTTACCAGACCTATAGCAAATATATTATTTAAACATATCATTTATAAAAATAAAAGGATATATGATATTCATTAATTTAAGTTTGAACTTAACTAAAAAAAAACATACCAATCAATATAACCCTTGTAGTTTATTTGTAAACTTTTGTAAACATCAACAATTCCACACTTAATACACAATATGTACTTACCCATACATCAAGAAGTTTGTATTAACAGTTTTTGGCCAAGACAAGTCACCGAATAATATGTGATTGTCCTTAATTATGATTTCTTTTTTATTAATATTATACGTCCGTAGGAACGTCAAAGGATCTGCCATTTTAAATAAAATCACAAAATTACGAAATAAATCTTAAACTGGGCACGAATAAAAATATGAATATTATTTAATATTTAATCACAAAACAATCGAAAATATAATATTGTGTACGTAATTCAGACTAGCGAACTCATTTTATCAAAATGGTTTTCAAAACCTAAACAAAAAATGAATGTGTTATCATTTGCTAATCATCGGAACCAAACAGTGTGACAACAAACATAATAATAATCACGTGCACAGTCTTAGACGGTGATTATGTTCGCAAATTAATGGATATCTTATAATAGGACATCTTGGCGAACGGACATATCGGCCAACGAATATTAGTGCAAAACAATTTATTTATTTGGAGTAAGAAAAAAAAAAAAAAACCGCCAATATGTAAATAATATAATATAATAAAAGCGAACACCAGCACATGGCCGCGATCTATTTCGTCGCCGCAAACTTTTAGCGGCGAAATGATTTTTTTCGTTTGAAACCTAGCGCCGTATCTTGGTTATTTTTCAACGTACGCTTGTGTGATCTTCATTATAATACGCAGGTCTGTTAGGGGCACTTCATAATAAAAGTACCACCTTTTTGATTTTTGGATCAAGTATATCTCGACGGGTTTTAATGATAGGATAGTGGTTTTAGCGCTCCCTCCTCATAGTTCGACACCGTAAAATCCATTTAAAGGGAACTAATCTGGAATTCGTCCGATCACTGCCAAACTTTGGAAACGGTCCCCAGATCACCTAGAAATTACCCTTATAAAATTTAGTGTCAATCGGAATAGATCGAAAAAAGGAATTTTGCTCCAAACTAGTTGGTGGGTCATTTAACGAGCTTACGCTCCCTTCCCAAATTTCAGGACAGTTCCGTTATGTAATATTTCCGATACCGAAACTAACATATAGACGCGTACACCAACAGTTGTCAATATTACTAAACAAGTTCCCTTCGACAATAAATAATCTTAATTACTATTTTGGGTGCACCTAGAGACCCGGCGGGAGTGCAATGGCATAATTAGGAGTCTCATTAATTAAATAATAGTATTAATACTGGAGTCGCAAAAGTATTGATTCGCAAATCCTGAAATTTCTGTATTTATGGTTTTTCGGCGGTAAAAAAAAAAATTAAAATAATGTAGATGAGTAGTAGTTAATTATTTAAAAAAAATAAACATGTTCGAAAATGATGAAATTGAAATTTATATTATCAAAACTCCCACTAATGAAAATATAACTATTACTATTTACAGTTCAATTTTTCACTATTATAAATTAAATAAAAATTAATCTATTTTTAGATTTAAGGTTTTCTTTCGTCGCATTTTTACTTATTTTTTATTTACTATATATTATTTTTTGATATCGTTAAAGATTATATAATTTAATTTATAGTTTTTAATCATATGTACCTATACAGGCAGAATTATATAGATTTATAATGTATTTTTATATTAATAATATAAATATATAATGATATGATTATGGTATTATTAAAACATTAGGTATTGTTTTTATAATGTTGGAGGTGTTGGGAGCAAAGCCCCACCCCCACACTCCACAGGTCCTTGCATCCCGAGTAATTTTCGCAACCCCTGACATTATGACAAAATTACGTCACCGTATTTACGTAAGTACATTAAAATTGTAATAACACGTTAAATCAGCAATTTGTAAAATTTAAAACTCAGTCATTGAACGCAACGGTAACAGAGATCTAACGTAGTAGCGGGTCGACGTGTCTTGTCAACCATCCGTACATGAACTGTTTCGATAAATTATTCTTCTCAGAGGTTTGTCAAATGACCCGAAGAACGAGTTCTGATGTCAAGTGTAATATAATATTAATTGTGTAACATTTTCGTAGACCGTTTGATTAATTCAATATGTGCGTTGATGTTTTTACCTGGCCGTACTGTAGGGCACCCATACGTACACTCCCGACGATTTCCACCTGTATGAATTATCTCAAATTCACGATAGGTAGAAACATATATTTTTATGTTATTACATATGAATATGCACATGTATTTAAAAGGTGTGTATACCCCATTTCCAATCTTAAATGTAAAACGCTATACGAATTGAAAGATGTTGAATAAAAACAATTATTTTCTATTCATAAATAATTTTTATTCTCTCGAAAACAAAATAAAATATTAACATAATGGAAAAAAAAAAAAGATCAGTCTATTAAATACGTGAAAAAATATTAAACAATACATTACAATAAAATAAAGGATTTAAACATAAAATAGTTATCATTCAAATTAATCGACTTCTTCTACGGTGGGTCCTTGGGAATGTGCTCCAGAGAAACCTTGGCCTCCGGGTGGCATTTGAGCTCCACCGGCTTGTCCACCGTGTAATTTCATCATAATACCCGAGCAGCTCTTCTGGATTTCCTTAAGCTTGAACTCGTATTCTTCTTTGTCCGCCAAATGATTGTTGTCCAACCACTTGATGATCGCGTCGCACTCCTGTTTGCAAGCGTTCTTCTCGGATTCGGTTAATTTACCGTCGGCCTCGTCCAACGCTTGTTTAACACCAAATACGTAGCTCTCCAATTGGTTCTTTGCTGCGATTTTCACTTTTTGCCGTTCGTCCTCCTCTTTGTACCGTTCCGCCTCGCTAAGCATACGATCAATTTCGGCCTGCGACAAACGGCCCTTGTCGTTTTTGATAACAATGTTCTTGGAACGACCGGAGCTGTTTTCCTTGGCTGACACGTTCAAAATACCATTAGCGTCCAAGTCAAAAGTCACGTCTATTTTGGGCACACCTCTGGGTGCCGGGGGTATGCCGGTCAGGTCGAACGTTCCCAACAAATTGTTGTCCTTGGTCATGGCCCGTTCTCCTTCGAACACCTGTATCGTAACGGCCGGCTGGTTGTCTGCGTACGTGGTGAATGTCTGCGTTTGCTTGCACGGTATGGTGGAATTTCGATCAACGATTTTAGTCATAACGCCGCCCGCGGTTTCGATACCAAGCGACAGGGGGGTGACATCCACGAGCAACACGTCTTGGATGGCGGAACTCGTGTCACCACTCAAAATAGCCGCCTGTACGGCGGCACCGTACGCAACAGCCTCATCCGGGTTTATGGACAAGTTGAGTGGCTTACCGCAGAAAAAGTTTTGCAAAAGACTCTGGATCTTTGGAATTCTCGTCGAACCGCCTACAAGCACCACATCGTGTATGGCTCCTTTGTCCAACTTAGCGTCAGCCAATGCTTTCTCCACCGGCTGTAGCGTCGATCTGAACAGGTCTGCACAGAGCTCCTCAAAACGAGCTCGAGAAACCCTGGTATAGAAATCGACTCCTTCCATCAGAGCATCAATCTCGATGGTAGCCTCCGAACTGGACGACAAAGTTCTTTTGGCCCGTTCAGCGGCGGTTCTCAAGCGTCTCAACGCTTTGGGGTTGCTCTTTACGTCCTTTTTGAACTTTCTTTTGAACTCCTCTGCCAAATGAGACACCAGCCGATTGTCAAAGTCTTCGCCGCCCAAATGCGTGTCACCCGCCGTGGACTTCACTTCGAATATCGAGCCCTCGTCGATCTGTAACACGGACACGTCAAACGTACCACCACCCAGATCGAATATCAACACGTTCCTCTCTCCTTTCAGGTTTTTGTCCAGACCGTAAGCCAAAGCAGCAGCCGTCGGTTCGTTGATTATCCTCATGACGTTCAGGCCGGCTATGATGCCAGCGTCCTTGGTGGCTTGTCTTTGCGAATCGTTGAAATACGCTGGAACCGTGATGACAGCGTCCGTCACATCACGACCCAAATACGCTTCCGCAGTCTCTTTCATTTTAGACAGGACCATTGAACTAATCTCTTCCGGCGCGAAAATTTTCCGTTCACCTTTAAATTCAACTTGTATTTTCGGTTTCCCACAGTCGCTGACCACTTTGAACGGCCAGTGTTTCATGTCCGCCTGCGTTTTTTCGTCGTCGAACCGACGGCCGATCAAACGTTTGGCATCGAACACCGTGTTGCTAGGATTCATAGCCACTTGATTCTTGGCCCCGTCTCCGATCAAACGTTCAGTGTCTGTAAACGCAACATAACTCGGGGTGGTTCTGTTACCTTGATCGTTAGCGATGATCTCCACTTTTCCGTGTTGCCAGACACCCACACAAGAGTATGTGGTACCTAAATCAATTCCTATTGCCGTTTTGCCAACCATTTCGTAAATTATTGACGTTTAGAAAATAAAAAAAAAAAAAATCGAAAACAATTTCGCAATTAAACTTTAATAGAGTCGCACTCTACCACACTCGTGTTTAAATCGTACGGAAAACGTTCACAGTAAATCGCAGTGAATTATCACTCGAACACTCGGTAAATTCGTATTACACACCAGAGAAGATTCCAAATTCGAACTGACGTCGGGTGGCACGCCGGTTACGTTTATATAGCCGGGAGAATGTTCGAGAACGTTCACCAAAGCTCGTAAAACGCAATAACCGCCCCCCCACACCGCTCCTCGATATTGGTACGTACTACACATAACAACCGTTGACAATTCTGAATTCTAGAATTTTCCAGACTTTTTTCCGTTTGTTTTCACTAAGAATATACATATATACATCTATATCCGTGGGTATTATTTTAATTCCGTAGTATTATACTAATCATTTTCAATTATTTTTTCTATGATTTAGTCGCCCTATTAATTTTCACTATAATACCGAAACGTTTATTCCTTTTGAACAAAATAAATTTGAGTGTTTAATATTTTACATTTAAAAAATGTAGGCTTACAATTATTAAAAACGAATCTGTTTTTCCATTATGCGCAGAGTGCGCATATGAACCATTGACTACTATCTAATTTATATAACATGTTCAATAAATATTGTTTATTATAAAGCAATTTTATCCACATAAAACCAAATAAATTCTTAAAAAAAAATCTTCGAATATGTTAAATACAAGGGAAGGTTATATAAATATCTCAAAAACCGATAGAATTTAGTTTTCAAAATTGTATTACTGAAGAGAACTTATAGGTACCTATATATGGAAAAAAGCTAAAATATAATGAAACCCTTATTGCCGTAAATATTGCTGTTTCCACAATTATTCAGAAACTACAATAAATATCGAAAAATTACCTCAATGTATCACCTAAATCAAAAATTCTACAAAAAAGTTCTTTTGATGTTTTCGTGATTCTGGTAAAAAAGTTGTTTATAGACAAAAAAACTAATACATATTAAAATCAATACATTCATCGTTATCCTCAGAAATTAAAAAAAACACTCATTATTATAAAAACAATACATGTTAGAAAAATCCATTTTTTCAGTATAGATGCATAATTAAAAAGACGTCCTAGGATAATGGGGATGGGTGCAACCACTGTTATAGATAATTTAATGTATATTAGCAACGATTAACGATTGCAAACGATTCTGAGCGCAGTTCAGTTGATAATGTAGTTACTTTGTCAACAATATATTTATATATGGTAAAATAATCAAATAAGCAATATATATTTTCTTTAAAAATATTTGTTCTAAATTGTACTTATTTTTCCGTTTTCCTATGGTTTTTTCATGGTTTTTCCCAGATTTCCCATTTATTGGAAAAATTAGTGAGAAAATCAATGAAATGACCTCTCTAAAGTACCCCCCCCCCCAGTCAGATTTCCTTTTAGAAAAATTGCTATCATTATAGATTAGAGCAAAATTGTTGGTAGAAAAGTTGTAAATGGGAAAAAAAAAAAAATAAATACCTTTGTAAAACTGTAAGCTTTTTCGCTCCACTAAGAATCTAAAATAATTATGTACCTACCAGCTACCTACTTAATTTACTATAAGAATCTTCCTATTCAATTACCTTAAAAACGAAAAACCTGTTTGGGTTCTAAACTATAATTTTTCTATACATACATTTAAGGTGGGTAATAATAAATAAGTGAATATTTATAAATAAGTACCTATATGAAATTATCTAGGTATTATTGTTATTATTGTCTAAGAGCTTCTTACTGTTTATTTAAAATAAAAAATAATATTGTATTAGTTACATACATGTACCTATTTTAATGAAACACAGGAAATAAACAAATTGATTAGATTTAATGTTTAATGTTGTGTTTATGTACTTATTTATTTATATATATAAATAATGTATTTTGCTAGTTTTTTTTATATATACTAGTGAACCTCAACCATTGGTATTGTATTTGACACATTATATATTTAGTGTAGTGTTTACACCATGTATGGTCATGTGAAAATGTTTCATTAAGATTAATACATAAATCTACAGGCAGAACTAAAACAAAAGTCAAAGCTTTTGGTTTTTTAAACTAAAATCCTAAATGGTCCATAGCGTTACATAATAAGCCACCTGGTGGTCCGCAACTGCAAAAAGATTGAAGACCACAAATATAGACAATGGTAATATGTATTTGGTTACAGGATGGGGTCACTTTGGCTTTGGATTTTTTAATCGATGGAAAATGTGACTGATGTTTCCCAATGCTTACAATGCAATATTATTAATATTGCTAAAATAACATGAACAGCGCCATTATTTTTAAAGGTTAGAAAAAGAAAACAAGTTTAAATGGTTTTTTTTTCAAATGATATATTTTATTATTAATATTTCATAATGTTAACAAATAATAATTATAACATCTAAAAACAGTTTAAACAACTAAAATATAATATAATATATGCAATATTACAATTAAAACTTATCAATAATAATTATACAAAACATTAACAAGTACATCTTATTTATTGGATAAGTAATAATAAAATTTGGTAACTAATTGATAATATGGTTTAGCATAAGTTTTTAAATGATATTTATTGGTAGGTATAAAGTGTAAATAAAATAATTATTCTAAAATCAATAGTAAAATACAGTTACAGTTGTTATTTAAATTTAAATTATTATTATTATTATTATTATTTTTTTTTTTTTTATTACAAACTATTTAAGAATATATTTTTTAATGAATAAAAAAATAATAATTGAGCCAATTAATAATGTCAATACCTATTATACATTTCAACCTAAATTTTAATAACAGTAACATTTTAGAACTGCTTGTCTAAAAAAGTTAATACTTTCAGAGATAACGAGTGTATTATTGAGGGTTGATAACCCTGTACGTAGTAGAAAATAAATACTCAGATTTATTCATTGAATTAAAATAGTGTTATGTGTGTATAAATAGTTCAAATGTGTAGTTATAACAAATCAATATGAATTAGATTATATATTCTAAGAATCAATAGTTAGGTAGTTAATATAAATTCACATAGATCTTAAACATTTATGTTAGAATTTAACACTGTTTCATTGCAATAAAATATACATTCAATAATATGCACTTAATGATTTAAAACCAAAATGTACAGATTTTTAGTCAAATCTAATGTTTAAATGAATCAAATAATGTATGTATTTTAAACATGAAATACAAAATAAAAAAATAAATAGAATTTTGTGAACTTAAATGATTCAAAACAACATAATCATATTTCTACTTTATATGGCACCAATAATTTAATTCAAACTACTTAACAAATATAACAAATATATTATATTTAATTAATAGTGTACAATATATTGTGTTAACTTATCCCAAGATGGCAATTATTATTTATTTTATAATGGGATAAAATATAATATGATTTTTAATAAGTAATGATTTGTCTTAGTGCCCTACACCAACCCTCATAACAACAAATATCATTTAAATTTAATTTAAAAAAAAAATTATTTATATACATATTTTAATGTACATTAATTGAATATAAGCCTTATAGTTTGAAGTTATAAATCACAATTCCTTGAAGTTGAACGGAGTAAAGAAAAAAATTATAAAATTATAAAAGTATTATGCTCCTACAATTTCTCCAGTCTTAACTTTAAATTAGTGTAACTAATATTATATTAAGTTTGATATTAAATGTATTTATATCATTATTTTGAGTAAAATAATTGTTTTGGTGATTTTAAAATCTCATTAAATCAAAAAGTTAATATTAGTTTAGCATACAATAATGAAGAGGGTGAAATATGGACTATTCTAAGAAGGTATTGACAGTTTTTATATTATTTGTCAAACAAGAAAACAATAAATTATTGTTTTTAAGTTAAAGTTGGTCAAATCACCATAAACAATGTAATAAACATTTTAATTTAATAATATTTGTAAAAATTCCATTTAACATATTGTTTGGTAAATATGATCATAAATTAAATATACTAGTAGATTTATTCTATAATATGATATAAAAATAATAAGAATAAAGACTTAAATAAAAAAAGTACAAAAATATTTCTTTGATTAACTAAATGAAATGTAAACATATATAAATAGATAACTTTCGTAATATATTATTTATTAATTAAAAATGCTCAATCCAACAGTTTAAGGTTAATAATAAATGTCGATACACACAAAATTAATATTGTATCAAAAATAATTTAAAATTGAATGATTTTTATTTAAAAATAATGTATAGCACCTTAGGAACATTATAAAACATAAACAACAATGAAATAACATTTTGCTAATAACAATTTATATTCATATGATTTTATTTATTATTTTGTCGTTTTTTTTAATTTTGTTGGATCAAAAGAACTAATAGAAGATAAAAGAGCCATTCTTCGATTGTCTGGTTGATTTACTTGTGGTGAAATAGTAGGGGGAATAGGTGGCGGCGGTGGAGGTGGAGGTGGATTGCTTGGTAAAGAAGATGAATTAACAGCAGCTAAGGCACAAAAAATAATATATTTCATTATTTAATTGATTAATTGCTATCTGTTCCATTCTAATTATTTTATTTGAATAGTTTTTATTATGTTTAGTTACCAACGTAAATTCTAATACAATATAATATGCTGTAATGCAAAAAGTGATTAAATAATTTAAATTAAGAAATATGTTTTAACTAGTTCCTAATTTTATTATTTTTCACTTAACACTTTTTTAAAAAATATTCACTAGTGTGTTGACAACACATATTTTGGTTAAATTTTGCATAATATATCAAATTCTTATTTTTTGGAATTTTTAAGTGTAATTAAATCCGATACTTTTGGTTACTTAGACTTTTCATAACATTTAAGAGGTATCCTATGGTTATACCAACTTGGGTTTTTCAAATGAGAACTTATATTAAAAATTCCATAAATAGATGGAGTATTAAACTTTATTACTTCAAATAAAAGATGTTGTGAAAATTTTTGATTTTTATCAACCTGTTGACAAGATATTTCACTTCTAAGTTGAAGTAGGCTGAGTAGTAGAGTATTAATAAAACACTGTGCACCACATAAATTATACTCCACTACTCTCCCCCTATCTAAAATTAAAAGTGGAATATCTTGTTAATGGGTTGACTGAAATCAAAAATGTTAACATCAAAATTTATTTAAAGTAATACTCGGTCTATTTTTAGAATTTTTAATATAGGTTCAAATTTGAAAAACCAAAGTTGGTATCGCCACAGGGTACTCCTTAAATAATGAGAAAAATCTAAGTATTCAAAAATATCAGCTTTAATAACACTTAAAAATTGCAAAAATCTAAACTTTAATACAGAAGAATCTTAGTAAACTGACAGATATGAGACCAGGGTACTGCCGGACTACTAAGATTCTACTGCATATGCAAAATTTAACTGAAAAAATGGGATGAGCATGCTTAATTAATCATCCTGATAGAGATAAATTGAGGCATTAAATACAAATTTTTGTATTCATCTACACATTAAACAATTATAAAAATCCAAAAAATGCCATATTAGATAGCTCTTTTGGACCACTTTTTATTTTATATTTTCTATGAGCATTAAAAAGAAAGTTAAAGTATTTTTAAGTGATTAATTTAAATTCTAAAACTAATTAATATAAATAAAATGATTTATTGGTATTAGTGTAATATATAACTCATCAGCATTTTCAATAAAAAAAGAAAAACTAAAATTTAGACCAATTACTTATTTTATAATCATTAATATAGAATTCAAAATTACAGCAATAATTATACAAAATATTTTTAAGTTACTTAGATTGTTATTTTGTAAATCTATTTTAGATAATGTATTACAAATTAATTAAATTTCATTAATATCCCAACACTATAAAAAAAACATATATTTTGCTTCCCTTCCAAACTAAAAAGAACTTTAAAGTTCCTAAGCAATTAAATATCACTAAAGCAAATTCATCATTTGGAAAATTGTGTACCAAATAATTAAAACCACTATCAAAACCTATAACCTATTAATTATGAACAATTTTAATACACACACAATTGCTCCTCATTATCTACCAATTCACTCCAAACTTAATTGAGTTCACCACTGCTTTATTTTCTAGCCACACGCAACTTTTCAATACACTTAATAATTAGAACTATTTTATCACTTGCAAATTGGTCTTTATTTTTATGAATTTGTACAATTTAATTTTTTCAGAAAATATTTCACTCTTGTGTTCTAGCTTTGGAATAATTAAACTTCCCTTTGCACATGTATACATAAATTATAATTGTTGATATCTATAATTTTAATTTACTTTTATTTGTAGAGACTTAAGATACAGAAAAAAAAAAAATAGGTAATTGTTATTATGTATTATATTAACATCATACTCACTATTATTACTTAATGTATCAGAACCAGTAGATGTTAGTGTACTATTACTACTGGAGCTATGTGATCTATTATTGTTTTCAAGTAAACTATTATTTTGTATTGAATGGAACTCCTGTAAAAAATAAATGTAAGTAAATACTATAATATACATTTTTAACTTTTGATCTGTACTAACAAAATGTTTTGGTTGAGTTGCTTCAGAAAGTTTCTCAGAATCATGAATGATTTTGTATATTTTTTTGTGCCGTTTTTCTAATGTCATCTATAAATACAAATAAAATTATAATTTACAATTATATAAGTATATTTTTTTAATAATGCACAAGTACATACTTTTTTTTGGTCTTCAAAAATTCTTGACATGCATTTCTCAGCAATTAGAATATAATGCTCTTTAACTATAGCTGGTATTTTGCATTTAAAAAAAGATGGGTCTTTTTGGTCGTCAATCAAACGAACACGTTTTAAATTTGTTATGATCATGTTTACATTTGGCATAGGTAACTTTGATGAAGAAGGGGCAAGAATATTTTTCATTTGTTTGGCTAAAAATTAAATATTTTATATTACAATTTAACATTAAAAATGTTAATATTTAAAATGTTATGTATTATTAACACTTTGACAGATATTACTGCTATAGCAGTAATATGTAAAATGTCATATTACATTAATATTGCTGAAATAGTAATCTTTTCAATAGTATTAAATCATAGAAGACATTGGATTGCCACATTATGGCAAACAACACTGACATTTTACATAGATTTTGTATGTAGGTATAACACTACTAATATAACAATAAAAATTATATTACAAGTGTCCGTCAATGTGTTAATACTATAAATTCAGATACATATGTAATGCAATACAAATTTTTCACATTTATATAATCTTACTTAAATTTAATGAAGTTTTCTGAGAAAAATGTTCACAAGAAGGCCTTGTTAAAGGTTCATTCTCAGTCAACTCATATAAAATATGACCAAATCCATAAATATCAGCATCATTTAAACTTTGTATGCGTTTTTTACCAAGCTGTACTAGAAAAGAACGGTAATAAGAAGGTAATCCTAAAGTACTATTTTCAATTCCGGTTAATTTAATACTTTCAATATCACAAACTAAAACATTTCCAGAGTGTAAATGACCTAAACAAAATATATTTAGATCAAAAAATTAGTTCAATGAATGTATTTATTAAAAAACTCACCATAAGGGATATGATTATCATGTAAAAATTTTAGTCCATATAAAATCTGTTTAATATAGTATACCATAGTTTGGTCAGGTAAATAAACATGAGAAGAAGTATCCCAATATTTTTTTAAAAAAGGTTGTAAAGGTGTTGTTTGATATAATAGATCTCTCAAACTGCCAACTTGAATGTTATGAACTGATAATGTATGACCTTCGGGACTTGGTAAAATCACAGGAACATCTATGAGTGGATGCTTTATAAAAAGAAAAAAACATTTTTAAGGAGGGTTTATCAACAACCAATATTTTCTTACTATAATGCTAGATATTGATTTCAGTACTGTAACCAAATCATGTGATTTAAGTGAGAGGTCAGGACCATTTTCAGTCCATGATAATAAAAGTTCTTGTTTTGGATCTTTTTTCCATTTAGATAAAAATGATTTTCTTCTTAAACGCCAACCAATATTAGGTAGTTCTTTAGATAATTCAAATTCTCGATTACCACGAAGTACCATACCAACTTTCTGGAATAAAGATTCTAAAAAAATATATACTTATGAAATCATTAATTTTTCTATAAAAATGTATAAAATTTAACATTTTTAAACATGTTCTGTAATATATTTTTTACATTTTAAATATTTAATGCTTATAGAAAAAGTAAGCATTACTCAACCTTAACAATGTATTTCTATGCAGTGACAAAATGAATGCAGTCTTTGAGAAACGGTTGCTTCTCGATTTTATTTAAGATTTAGGGATGGATGGTTGCTTAATATGAAAATTAAATATTATTACCCATTTACTCAATTTTGTGATATATTGAAAAAACTGGGAAATATTAGTGTATAGATAGGTTACTTCTAGATTATTTTTAGTTTGTTTCACTTCTGTTTACATGTAACAGTTAGGCTACAACTATAACTATAACTGGACTAAAGATAAATGTCCAAAGGAAGGAAGTAGTTGAGTTTGACTTTAAATATAAAAGTATGTTATCAAATTAGTTTGTAGTTCAAAACTTCATACTAAAATGTATATTTAAAACATATTAATCATGTTGTTATTTGCATTAAAATAAATTTAATCTTAACTAAAATAGAGTTAATATAAAATTATTATTATTATTATTTTTTTTTTTTTTAAAAAACTAAATAATTAATGATAACTACATATTTAAACAAATTATCAATAACAATATTCAAACCATAAGACTATTTGCAATTTATCAACATTTTATTGTTTAATTCAAAATAGTGGCAAGTATTTAATTTGAAAATGACAAATAAAAATAGGTTAGTAACATTCAAACACGCATACAAATGCAGATAAATATAAAATGTAGATAACTAATAAAGTCTTACAACAAAATGTGTTATATAAATAGGTATTTCTAAAATGAAGGACAACTCATTGGAATACAAGAAAAATTTTTTTTTTAAATTATAATCCTCAATATAAACTAGTTGCAATAATACCAGTACTAAGGTCATCTTCATCATTCATACTTCTGTATATAAAATATCAATGTGTATAACAAGGTGAAGTGCAGAATTTTTATCATAATAGTTTATTATTATATAAATATGTTTTATTACCTTTACAATAATCATTATAGGTTTCTGGATCCAAGAAACTTCTGATAAGCCAAGAATTTGCTAGCATTAGATTCTCAATCATTGTGTTTAACGAGCTCTAAAAACATAAAATAATAATGATTATTTTATGTTTTTCATTGTTTACACAAATTAAAAATATTTTGGTTGTATACATTGAAACAGTATACATTTATGTATTATTTTGTATATATTATTTTTTTTTTTAATAGTGATCTGTTAATAAATTATGTATACAATGAATTAATGACCACTCTACTGTTCTAAAATATGTTAACACAAAACTAAAATTAAATTGCCCTGTATATTCTAGCATTCTTCATTCCCAACATCCAACCTACAACAGTAAACTACTCAGGTGTAAAGTATCTCTCAAGGTTTTTTTTTTTTCGGTATTTAAATTTTAATTCTTTTTCATCTTCATCAGTTTACGGCCCTTGAGGGCGAATACTGCCATTCACACACTCTCTATCTACTACATCTTCCACCTGTACAATATCATCCAAGGTTCATAAGTATTTTAGTACTGTATATATACATTTTTATCTTGGTCATCCAAGAGGTCTCTTCCTATAGTATTTCTTTCATTTCACTTCCTTCAGCTCTCCACACATGCCCCAGCCATTGTATTCCATAGTTCTTCTCTAATAACACTATTTTATGTCTGTTTAAAATCTATAAAAACTATGTGAATTTCTTTATTAAATTCATAATGTTTCTCTAGGATTTATCTAAGGATGAAAATTTAGTCAATTATTAACTTCGATTTACGGAATCTACATTAGTAATCTAGCAAACTTTCTATGTAGCATTCTAATCTACTATGTATCACGTTCGCTAAGGTTTCATTTTTGTTTTTGTAGATTAGGCAGAGGGTACCAGTATTCCATTCTTCTGGGATTGTTTCATTTATCCAAATTTTTTCAATGAATCCATTGGGTATTTGGTTAATGTAGGTTCACCTGGTTTAATCATTTCTACGGTTATTAGATTTTCTCTTAAAGCTTAATTGGTTTTTAACTTCATTATAGTCTTTTGCACTTATTTAATTACAATTTTAATTAGAAAAAAGTATATTTTTAAAAAATTGTTAATACATTAATATTTCAAAAATTATTATATTCTTCAATAAAGAAAAAAAAAATTCAACAAATCAAAAACTACAGCTAACTATACTAATATGAATTTATTGTAAGTAAATGAAAAAATGTATTACACGTGTTATACTAAAATCAACGGTTGTAATCAACAAATTGTTGATTGTAGTATCAAAAATTAAAAAGATATTTAAATTTGTAATTGGAATAACTAATATATCTAAGCTTAATTATTCAAATAGTGAGTAATTATAATTACAGTTCATATTTATTTAAAACAATAATGATCTACTATAATCTAATGATAGTATCCCATGGTCACTAATAAGTAGGTACCTAATATTTAATATAATCTATTTTGATAATTTATATGAAATAATGATTAATAAATGAATGAATTATTAAAGCAAATTTAGTACAACTATTATTCATAGAAGTAGGGCTATGAATTTAATGCAATAATAATAATGTATGCCTTATATGAATTTTCAAAATCTCCTCCTTCACAGTTATATTTGCTTTTTAAATTATTAGATATTTTATAAATTTGACTAACTTGTAAAGCATTCTGTCGTTGCATGACCAACTTTCGATCCATGTTGCCAATATATTTTTTTGGTGGTATATCCAAATTAATTTTTGATGATAACTTGTTCAACATATTTTGTAGCTTAACAAAATCACTATACCGTTTAAATATTTTCCAAGTACAGTCCTGTGATCCAATACGAGTTATTTCTATCACATATTCCTTTAATGAAATATTACGTAAGTACTAAATTAGTATTTTAATGGATAAACAACGATGTAGGTATTCTTAGTACTTATATTTAATTATTTTTTATTCACCGTATAGCCATTTGTGTTTCGTGTATTGAGAACTGTACATTTTAATGGATGCGTATCATCAACTTTGTCCTTCAAAGTTGATGAGCCGTTGAATATTGACATTTTTACTTAAATCGATGTTAACAATGTTTAGCTATCACGACAAAAGCAATAAGAAAATACAAGTTCTAATCGCAGAACATAACTAAATAGAATTTACGACGCACTTTATTTAACAATCATGATTAATTGACTGAAAGAAAGTCGATAAATTGTTCAATAATAAATAATTATATAACAAAAACACAATATCGACTATTCCATCGTAGTTGTAACAATGTTATTATCGCACTAAAAAAAATCACCTCTTAAAAGCATTAAAGTATTATCATTGAACCACAGCCAATGACATTTTTTTATAGATATCACGGTCCAATTTTTAACTAAAGTCCTTTGATTTTAACGCCATCTACGTGTTAATTTAATGTAACCGATTAAAAGTATTCTAAGACTGAGCACATTTTCATTTTAAAAATTAAGAATATGTATGAATTATTTAATTATAAATCAAACATGTTTTAAAGGACACTAATCACCCCGCAAAATAGGATTTTACAATTTCCAAAATTATGCAACTTAACTACTAAAAGGCTCAGATTTAATACTATGTACCTATAATGGTGTGAGGGAAGAAGCAAAATAATTTATACTTCTTCATATATTTCCATTAATTTCGATTTCAGCTCACCATATCTTTGTATTGTGAATATTATAAAATTATTAGAATACGAGAAGAGTTTAGACTCTTATTAAGCCTTACCACGCAAAATATATTTGTTTGGTTGACTAAAAAATCCCGGAAAATAATTGTACGGACTGTAAAATTCCGGAATGTAAATTTACGGACAAACGGTGGATTGCAAAAATCCGAAATATGACACTGTAAATGTCCGGAATGTAATCGGCCAGAAAAATAAATGCCTAAACCAAAAAGTCTCGGGCTAAAATAATGCAGAATAAAAAAATTTGGTCACTGTAATGTCCCGGATAAGAAATTTCCGGAATGTCACTCACAAAAATAATTCGGAATTTCAAAAACACTGTTAATATTGATAATCTTAACACCAGGTCTGAGTATGTCTATCCATCTCTGAAAACAGTCATAAAATCATGAACCTTCTTTTAATCTTAATTCTTAATTCGTTTATTCTGTTTGTACTGTGTATGCAAAACAACGCCATCTATTAGTGTATTTTTGTTAAATTCCGGAATATTCTTGTTCGAGACAACACAGTGTATTTTTGTATTCCGGATTATTAGTCCAAGACTTTCTCGTTTAGGCATTTAAGTTTTCCAGATTTTTACCAGTTTCTACATCATATAAATCAGTTTCATTCATATTATTTTCAGTCTCATTAACAGTTTCCAATATTATAATACTAGTCTTATATACAGTTTTGCTAATTACATTTTTATCAATTGTACATTCAGTCTCATTAACAGTTTCAACCATATTTTCAGTCTCGTTTATAGTTTTACTTAATAACGTCTTCTTCCTTTATAGGAAGACTAAGTGTAGAATTATTTAAAAACCAAGTTTTTATTCGGTTTTCTTCTACATCATTCAAAAATTAACAAGAGCCCATTTTTCTAACTAAAGGAGTTTTTCTTGATAATTTCATTGATAAAGTTGACTTGGGTATGTTATATTTAATTGAAGTGTTATTTAATAATATTGATAATGATTCGGAAGTAACATCTTCTAGAGCTAATCGCTTATGTTCTTCAGAGTATTTAAATTTGTTGGCCTGAAAGAAAAAAACCATAAATAGGTATACAGTGAAACCTCTGAATAGCGGACACTCTCGGTCCCCGAAATTTTGTCTGCTATTTAGAGGAAAACATGTGTGTGTGAAAATGTTCCCGTCCCCGAAAAAACGTCCGCTATTTAGAGGTGTCCGTTAAGGGAGGTTTCACTGTATATATATTTGAATACCTTTGGTAATATTTTAATAAATTATATTTAATTCTATATAATATTTTTTGTAAGCCCATGTTTTATAGATATATTATTGTTTTATAACATAATAATCATTTAATTTAGTTAGCCTTTTTAGAATATAAGGAACTGTATAAAAGGAACTTGTTTGATACACCAACTTGATAGACTTTCCTTTCAAAAAAGGAACTAAACGATAAGAATCGGAGGAAATTTGTTTTTAAAAAATTGTTCATAGACAGAAAATAGTAACACACATCATAGTAAAACCAATTAATCCCTCGATATGTTCTGAATCTAAAATTAATATACTAAATTGTCTAATTATGTTTAGTTTATTTTTATCAAATATTTTACTATAGGTACCTACTATATTTTAATATTTGATTATATACTAATTTGTAAAATAGTATTTTAACTTATATTATTATCATTGTGTAACTTATGTATGTTATTAATTTTTATAATATATTTAAATAAATTTGTAAAAAAATAAATAAAAATGGTTGTTGTTGTAGAGTAACAGTGGGTGGTGTGGAAGGCTTGCTCCCCATAAGTTTCTAAACATTTTATTTAGGGAGGTAGTAGTTTTTATTAACTATTTTTGAAAGTTTACCGGATTATTTTATTATGCGCCCCTGATAAAGACCTATAATGAAGTATACACTAATTTATTGTACTATTGTATAAACACTATTGTAAGAATATTGTATTGGACTATAGTTACGAAATTATGTCCTACAGATGGCGCTATTCAATCATTCATTAAAATTAATGAATTAAGTAATATAATTGGAATAAAAACATTAAATTTAATTAGATTAGATGAATTATTTGATTTTTTTTTTCATAGAGTGTATATTTATATCGCAATAATACGGTTCGACCAATTATAATTTTTTATTGAAATTATAAATAAACGTATTTTATACCTTTTCTGGTATATTGGCTGAGGAAATTGATTTTAGGATAAATACGAGCAATTCGAATGTTATTATTAAGGATCATACTTCGCAGGATCATTTCTGTAGTGTGCATCGTCCTTTCCAGGTGCATATCTGGAGTTGTCATCAGCCACGACAACATTATTTGTAATAATTCTTGAAAAATAAATAACACCTATAAATGTTATTATAAGTACATACTAAAGAGTTCAATGTGTTTAGAAATTATTAATATGTTGTAATAATAATTAAATAGGTACCTAGGTATTAATCATTTCTTTAATGTTACATGTTAATTTATTATATTTTTTATTATCTATCTCAAGGAAACTTATTTTCACCTTGTGTTTGTTTTTTTGCTAGGTATCTCGAATTTTAATATGGTTATTTTTTTTTCCTCCTTAACCTTAATATTATTGAAAATGTATACTAACACGTATTAAAAAAAAAAATAAAAAAATAAAAATAGGAACTACTGCCGGTGCAGTGAATCGGTATTCGAAAATGTCCGATGCTGATTTCTGAAGTCTCCTATATAACTCCTAATGGAAAGCGGCCATCTCTTTAATCTTCCTCTTATCCGACAGTTGTTTAAAATTCTATGATTATGCTCGATGTGCCCCCACGACGGTTCTGGTTCTGGTGGGTACAATATATTTCAGTTTTGACGTGAAAATTATGTATCCTCATTTTGATTCAATTTGTATGGTGCCTATATCCAGGTAGGTACTAGGTACAGATTCATTATTAATCATAATTAGACGTTTTAGACCAAACAGCCAAGTATACATAGCGCAAACTATAGAAATTTAACACTATTACCGTCAATGACCCTACCTATAGGTATTTAGTCTTTGGTCGTTTTAACCGCAGTCAGCATAGATAATCTTTGGAGGTTAAAAACTGTTTCGGCTGTTCAAGTAACGCATCTTGAAAGTGTCATCATTGGGTTGGGTTAGGTTTCTAACCTTACATATACTTATTGTTTCTGTGATATAGAATGTAAATTTTCTTCTAAAAGTAAAAAAAAATGGTAACGTACGGATTAATGTATAAAGTTGATAAAAAAAAAACCATGTTTTAAGTATTGATAATATTAACACGAAGAAATGGAATGGTATTTCCAAGGCCGAAATTTCATCCACTGATTATTTCAGTTTATAATTAATATTAGGTTTTTAAATGGCAATTGTCCAATAAACAGCGTCTTTTAGCTTATAAAATATAAAATGGAGAAGATTTAAGAAAAATATATAAATTCAACATAGTTTACCGCGAAAATAATTTAAAGAAAAACGTAACTGTGTAATGTAATTTTAGGTTATGTTTGCTTACTCTACATAAAAAAAAAAGTAAACATTGATATCTGATAATTTTTGTTTATTTTTACTTTTATATTCAATTAAACACCTCAATTATTATTTTAAATTCATTAAAAAAAATAAAGTAACAATAAATTAATAACAAGTATATTTCTATTGTATATTGAATTGCAATACATATACTGTAAAATTAAAACTATCTTTAATTGTACGTTTATAATTTTTTTACTTTCTGTAATCTGTTAATATATATATGTGTGCGTATGTATGTGTGTGTGTGTGTGTGTGTGCGTTTGTGTGTGTGTATTTGATTAGGCCAGTTGAATCATACTTTGTTTTTACGATCAGTACACATTGAATACTTTTTTCTTTTCAGAATTCATACTATGGCCGCCATAAGAAAGAAACTTGTCATCGTCGGTGATGGTGCTTGTGGAAAAACTTGCCTGTTAATTGTGTTTTCCAAAGATCAGTTTCCAGAAGTATACGTTCCTACAGTGTTTGAGAACTATGTAGCTGATATTGAAGTGGATAGTAAACAAGTAGAGTTAGCGTTGTGGGATACAGCAGGTCAAGAAGATTACGATAGACTAAGACCGCTGTCTTATCCCGATACAGATGTGATTCTTATGTGTTTCTCCATAGACTCACCAGATTCATTGGAAAATATACCAGAAAAATGGACACCAGAGGTGAAACATTTCTGTCCAAATGTACCGATTATATTGGTTGGCAACAAAAAAGACTTGCGCAATGATCCAAACACAATTCGTGAGCTAAGCAAGATGAAACAAGAACCGGTGAGACCAGAAGAAGGGCGAGCAATGGCAGAAAAGATTAATGCGTTTGCTTATTTGGAATGTTCAGCTAAAAGTAAGGAGGGCGTTCGTGAAGTGTTTGAAACTTCGACTAGAGCAGCTTTACAGGTTAAAAAGAGAAAGAAGGGGCTATGCCGTTTACTTTAAATTATTGAAAAACAAATATGAAAATTGCCATCGTTTTTTTTTTTTAAATTTAAGTTTTATTCTCGCGTATCAGTCTTCCGGGTTTAGCCAAGAATATTTCAATAAAAAACTTTATTTTTGAAGTTAACTATCAGGTTTTAATTTTGTTTTTATATAGAAAGGGGATAAGGTTACATTAAAATTGTCAATTTTAGTTCTAATATTTAAAAATGTTTACTTTTTTAAAGTTATAATATATTTATATATATTTTTGATCAGCTCTTACGACCTAGAATAACTTTTCATGACTGTTATATAAATTGAACACTATTTTATATTTCTTATTATTGAGTTGACTCAAAATAAAAAAATATTACCTTACAATCATAATAATATAGTGTAGGTAATTTTTAACAAAATTCATTTTTTTTGTGTTAGGTTAATAAATATTAGGGTCCAAAATCAGTTATAATATTTAAAAGAGTGACCTTAGATATTCTTTATTCTGATCACATCTTTATTATTTTTATATCTATTGTGAAGAATAAGAAGAGACGTATATTTTTTTGGATGTGTGGTTATTAACTTTAATGCTGTGTGATATAACTATTAACACTAATGTGGGATTTGTCATTTTTAAAAAATAAAATGTCAGTATTATAATATTTCTGCAATACTTGGTTTTTTTAAATATATTTACTGCCTGAAAAAAAAAAATATTTCATAATAAATATGTTATTAATACATATCAAATGATGCTTAAGAAATGTAGTTTAAAATTCTAATGCTTTATTGGTAATATTTTTTATAAATTTAAAATTTCCAAACAAATTAATATATTTATAAAAATTAACATACTGGAGTATATATTTTAAAATTGAATAAGAATAATTATAGTTCATTATGCTAATATTGATTAGCTTAAATATGCCACTCAATTTTATATTTAGTTTTCAATTATTATTCTTATATTATTTTCTTTAACATATAAATATTTAACTAGTAATTCATGATAATGAAAAGTATTGTTATTAAAAATGTTGTTAAGTACTTTTCCCCTGAACTGTTGGAATTACTTTCATTATGTGTTTTTCAAGTGTTAGTTATTGATAAACTAGTCTAAAGTATCATAAAACATTAACATTATTTCCCAAAGAAACACATTTTATCATTTATTTATGTCTAATACATTTTTATATTGGGGTATTTGTGATCAAATTGAATAAAATTTATATTTTGAACAATAATTACAGTTTCTGTAAATATTTTCTTATATAGTAAAATTGTTAAAACCAAAAGGTATCAATATAATCATATACATATAGTACTTTATGAATTACCATAGCTTATCCCCTAATTATGAGTTTTTACAATATATTTATTTTTATACAATTATTACTCAAT
Organism: Cinara cedri; assembly: GCA_902439185.1. Lineage (NCBI taxonomy): Eukaryota > Metazoa > Arthropoda > Insecta > Hemiptera > Aphididae > Cinara > Cinara cedri. The sequence continues at coordinate 22,981 of CABPRJ010000026.1, forward strand.
ATTAATTATTATTATTTTATATATATATATATATATGTATGTATGTATGTATAATGTATTGAATTTTTGAAAATATTTATGTTAATATTATGTCATAGTTTGACATATTATCTATTTAGCACAAACTTAACCAGTGGCACAGACACTAGCACAATACAATATATATTTTGTTATTATTTATTTTTTGATAAATTAACAATTAGTTATTATAACAACCTTTTGTTTACTTAAATTACCTAATAAATAATAATATGAAAAAAAAAAGAAATAAGCAGATGATATAATAATTATATTATTTTTAACAGCTATATTTGCTTTTAGTGGTATGTTATTTATTATTTTATTTTTTACTTTTTATGAAATCATACATTTTTTATTTATTATTATTATTATTATTATTATTATTATTATTATTATTTCTATTATTATTATTATTTTATTTAAATATGTTCTTATAAATAATTTTTGTGTATTTCGATCAAATAAATATGCATTTATTTTGTAAATTAACGAAAGCTTGTTATAACTTAATTTATTTTTTATGGTTTCATTAATAATTCAAAGACTACACTTAAAACATAATGAATAGCTTATGCGTATTATACTTGTTTACTTATTATTATTTTTTATACTCTCAATAAAACGTCATGCAATGAAGTCTATTCTATTGTTATAAAATTGTTTAGTGCTTTTGTTAACTACCTAATATCTTCAAAAAATTAGTAATAATCGTTTAAAACGGATATATTGATTTATATTATGTTTTTGATTTTTACTTTTCTTTTAGCCAGACCATATCTATAATTTAAATTTTTATTATATATAATTTCAACAAGTCTTGTGTACTGTGTAGATAAGTAGATAATATTTTAATTATCAATTCACTAAAAATCGGTGCAGGTTGTATCATTGTAATGATAGTATTCTTAATAATTTATATAATTATATTAAATATTTATATAGTTAAACAAATATTTCAACAATAGGTACCTCATAATGTTGAACAAAACTGTTTCTAGTATTTCTTAAATACCAATAGTTATTTTATTTGTATCTGTTATATTGGGACTTGGAAGTTATTCTCTAGAAATCAGTTTACACCCTCTCATGACAGCCTATTGATTTCCATTCATTACTTAAAAAATCACCTTGATATGGTATTCAAAAAAGAAAAAAAAAATTAAAATAATTAGGAAATCTTTTCTCATATTATTTTAAAGTATTCCTCCTATGATTTTTCTTTTAATTAAAATTATACCATCAATTTCCAGTGTCTGATATATACTTTTGACACTATACATTTTTAAATTGGGTCGAACATATAGAATAAAAATGATTTGCTAATCTCCAAAGATAAATCTTTATACTCACTTCTAGAAAAGTATTTTAAACTTAACCTGAAAATTACAGACCAAAGGCTGAAATACTGCTACTCAGTCCATTTATTTATTTATATTTTAGTCTTATTTATGGACATGAATCCAATGTACAATACAAATAATATGATAAGTGATAACAAGTATTTTTGTGTAATTACTTATGTGTCAATCTTAGCATTGAATAATTATACCCTACAATTGAAATTAAAAAACAGTTTCAGAAGTAGCAATGTCTTTGTCAATTGCCTTGTATATCATCTGAATCCTTTAATTTTTGTCCTCAGCTTAGATAGTATCCTGGTAACTTCTCAGAAAAGGTTTAAAAATAGCTGGTGTTGAGAATTCAAGATAATTCATAAAATAAATAATTTAATTTAAAAAAAAAAAGAAATAGCATATCAAGTTATGGGGGTACTCTTTCAACCTAATGTTTCATATCCATATTACACCTATGCAACATGTAATTATTAATGTAATTGAATAATTTACAGATAATATATATTCAAATAAATGTGCACAAAAACTACATTTTAAAATAGTTATCATAATATATTTGAAGGTAATATTTTTAATATAGAAGAATTAATTTAAACACAAAGTATTGAAAAAAAAGACAATTCAAATGTGCAATAATTTTTGTTGCATTAAATGTTAAATAAAGTATAATATGTATTTTGTTTATTTGCACAAAATATGTTTGATCACAACAATATTACTATCTAATATAATTAAAATAATTATTTATATAATGTTTTCTTCACAGTACTAATTTATTTAATTAAATATTTGTATTGAATAAGTACTAATGTATTAAGTAAATAATATATATGATATATTTGTTACTTTAATCATAATATATTTTTATTTTTGTTAAGTTAGTCAAATTTAATTTTGATATAAGTACAGTAAAAACTGTCTAAAAAAGAACAGCAAGGTACCAAAGAAAATGTATGTGTTTTAGAAGTTTAAATTAAGATAAGATTTAAATTTTTCGTTTTATCAAGTCTATCATTGACATGTCTTACTGCACTTATGATAAAGTATTGATATTTAAAAGACAAATATGAGAACGAACATATTAATTGCAATTATAAATATTATACAATAACTTGTTTTGATTAATTTATTCTAATACATTCAAATTATTAACAATAAATAAAAGGTTGAAAGAAAATCTATAACAACATAAATACAATAAATATTTTAAAATTCTAGTTTGACAGAAAATAGTAAGAACACACACTCAAACATAATAGGAAGCAGAAAAAAATTTTCCTTAAAAGAGTTTATAATACAGTGATGTTATACATAAAACTTGAACTTAAATATCAGAATAACATATTCATTTAAACATTTTAATTGCATGCAACATTCCAATGTTAATCAATTCAAGTTCTACGTTGTCATGTTTGGTTTTAACTAAAATTGTTAACAATCAATCTTTGCATAATTGTACAGACCATCCTAGTGCTAACCGATCGAATCCGCAAGAAAATAAATTTGCAATAGGATTGTCTTCACTCCATGCAACGGCAGTAACCATACGTCTGTGACTCTAAAAATTAACACAAATAAATATTTGAAATTTTCATATTTGTATATAAAGACTAAAAAAAAAACATACTTTGCACGATTGGGTGGGATACTGTTATAGGTGTGAAGTTGTAAAGGTAGGATATAAGGGGAATTTAATCTATATCTATATGGAACGATAAACCATTCCTAATAAAAAAATTTGAGTAAAGTTTCTTTTACACATGAATGTAAATTAAACCGTTTTCTTGGATATAAAAACAAAAAAAAAAAATGCTTAGAAAATCAAAAACATCTCCTTAAAGTACCACCTAGATAAAATTTCCTTTCAGAAAAAAGTATTACATCAGGATATTTCATTTGAAACGTACATTGAGTTTCATATATTAAAATAAATCATTGATTACTGAAGAAATTAAGTATATTTTGCTTACATTTCTTGCTGTTCTGGGTATTCTGGTAACTCGTTGGCCAGTAATATCGTATAACATAACTTGTCGATTGTCATGAGGAATAGCAATAACTCCGTTAGAAGCAATGGCGAAACGATTTACACCAGAGTCAGTCCTAATGGTAGTAATTGGAGAACGCATATTACGTAATTCCCATACTTTTATGGATCGGTCATCTGACCCAGACACCAATTTATCTTCACCCCCAAGTCCAGCAGATGTGAAAACCGCACAAGTTACCGTACTACAAAAATGTAAATGTTACTATACATTGTTTTAAAAATATTAGTCTGAAACTCACTCTGTATGACCCTGGAAAACGGAAACTGAATTTATAGCTTCACGGAAATCCCATAATCTAAATGTTGTATCTCTAGATGCAGTAACAACCAACTTTTGGGAATTGTGAGAAGAAGCATAAGTCAACTCTTCATCATGCCCTATTTGAATAAAATAATTATACTTTTATAATTCATACAGGTGTAATATTAACTTTCTATTCTTAACATTAATTTTTTATTGTTTAAAATTTAGTGTTTTTATATTACAAATGGTACTGTACTTTAACCAGAATAAGAACACACAGGTTCGCCCATGTACGATTATAATAAATTATACAAATACCCCCACTACTGAATTGCCGTACAGGCATGAACTTGAACGTCATATCATTTGTTTTGCACAAGGTGCAATCTTATTCTAATTAAAGTATAGTTATTCATTTTTTTTTTAAAAATTAGCATAATATGTGATATAACAACAGATTATTATTTCAAGTTGGGATGGAATAAAAAAACTGAATGGTTAATTTTATTTTGAATAAAGTTTACCTTATAAAAAAATAAAGCTTATAAGTACATATTTTTAAAGTGTCAAATGAAAATCGTCAACTGATTATTAATTTTGTTGATATTTAACTTCTTAATCCTGGACTCACATGACTGGTGAGTTTGGTGTTAATGTCCCAGTCGTATATAAATATATATTGTTGGTAAACTTGACGCAAGTCAAATAACCATCAATGTTCAGATTACATTTTTTTTGCTTGTGACTGACTATTTGACTGGCCATATTAAGTAATTAATTGTATAATAAATATGATGAACTTATAAATAATAATAATTAATGCATAACTTATATGTTTAGTATGACCTAACCAGTCATGTAGGAGAAAAGACCAATATTGGTTACATAGAAATTCCAACTCTTGCTTCTAGATGTGACCTAGCGGCTATTTCCCTTGTTTATAAATTAGTTAATGGTTTAATTGATGAGCCTGACTTATTAATTAATTTCCCTTTTAACATCCCAGCTTACAGTAATCATTCAACTTCTCTTTTAAGTGTCATTAAGACATTTAAGTGTCTGCATATTTTAGATATTTGCATGAAAAATACTATAGTAGTTATGTACACATCAATTGAAAAAGAAAAGAAAAGAATTTAAATAAAACTGTTATTGAAGCATAAAATGGGGTGAGCAAAGATTTTATCTAAATGTTTAAAAAAATCATTTAATAAATTAGTTTTAAAGACATATTTTTTATTAAAAACAATTCAATACAATTATTAATTAAGCGGTGAAAGGTACTTAAATCTTACCGGTAAGTGAATTTAGCAGTTCACTAGTTTCGATATCATACAAATTAGCAGTCCTGTCCCATGACGCAGTAATAATTTGATCACCGCCTAATAACCAATCACTAGCCATTACTGGTCCATTATGTCCTGAAAATGTACATGAAGGTGTACGTAGTATCGGAACAGCCCGGTCTTCCTCTGTTTCGGTATCATCAGACTCTCGTTCCCTCTAAAAAAAAATATAAATCTTTATGTAACTAAAATAATTAATATAAACTGAATACCTAGCTAAAATATTTTAATGTTTATGGTCACTTTAAAATTACAGTAGAAATCATGCAATAAAAAAGTAGTATAAAATAAATATAGGTACAATGCACTCACTAAATTATCTAAATTAACAGCAGCTTGCCAAATATGAGTTGTTTGATCACCACTTGATGTGAGGGCCAAATCTTTGTTTGGATGGAATTTTATGGAGTTAATAGATCCCATATGGCCAGTGTATTGTAAAAGTGGCGTACCAGTTTCAATACACCATATTCTTGCTGTATGATCTAATAAATGAAATGACATTAATTATAAGAAAGAAATCAATAAATTTAAGGTCATTTCATACCCGCTGAACAAGATCCAATTACAGGTTGCCCTGTATGAGGTAACGCTACATCCCACAAACCATCCCTGTGTCCACTATACTCTTTCACAAACTGGCAATTAGCTACTGACGGGCTTTTAAAGCTAGAAACTATTTTACTAGTTTGTGCTTTTAATTTTTCAGCAGTTTTAAGTTTTTGGCCTGTGGGCGGTTTTTGTTTTGAATTTACTTGAAATTGTTCGGTTGTAAAATACTTTTCATTGATTTTTTCATTAAGTGAATCAATTTTTTCCTGTAGCACAACATTTTCCTGGCATACAGATTCAAATTCCTTTTCAATAAGACCAAAGAGATGTGTTAGTCGTTTCCGTACTACGGGAGGAATGTCAACTTCAGTTTTGTACATTTCAGCGATTTATCAGAGATACTGTGTTAAGAATAGTATTAAGTTTGGCACATTAGTTAAAATTAATAGTTACTGGTAACTCAACAAATAAGTTAAATAAATAATATTAAGAATAGCCATTTGGCCATAGGAAAAAAAAATAATTTGAATTCTATTGTTTCTTATCAGTAGCATTAACTGTAGAGCAAAATAATCAATATTATGGGTTATCAAAATTGGCAGCAGTGGTGTAATGTCCTCCACTGCTGACTGCTGTAGTAAAAAACAAGGGGTTATTAAAATACTAATATTGTAATCAATACAATGACAGTTTTATATATTTTTTATTATTCAAATAATTGCATTATAAATAACTATAGAATACAAATTCAAAAGAAATCTTTTGATAAATCCACATTAGAATAATTTTTGTTTAAAACATCCGAGTATGGCAGATTTGGATAATGGGCAGGTATTCGCTGTGGTATCTTTACAGGAGGCATGACTGCTGGATTGAATGCTACATTACTTGGATCGTACTCTTTAAACCATTCACTGGGCGTCCTAAAAATAAAAACATTTTTAATACTTTTGGCAAAAAGTACATTTTTTTTTTTTTATAAAAACAAAATTCATGATGACAATAAATATTTTACTCAGTTAAACAGATGTTATTTAACTTATATAGTCAAGTGAATGGTAATAAAACTAATAAAATCATTACAAATTTACTGGAAAAAACCTTTCAAATTTTAGCATGATGGTATTAGGATATATTAAAAACAATATTTTATAATTTATTAATAATTATATTATTTATTATAAAAAAGCTGTAAAATATGTAAAAAAAAAAAAATATACTACCTAAACAAGTAGGATGTTCAACAATTTTTATATTTAAATATCATCATTGATTATACACATCATAATCATTATATTATATACTATATGATTAAGGATATCATTAATTATCTAATTAAAAAAATATCAGACAAATATTTATTATCAAATTTGTTATATAGTTATAAAAAACTTACATTTTTGCCAATTCCGGTTTTAAACTTGTATGACTATTTTGTGCATTTGTCAAAGTAGCTACTGTTTTCGATAATTTACATACTTCAGGATGATAATGTCTCTAAAATAAAATTATACTTATGATATAAAAGTGAGTGAAGTACCTATAAACTGAAATTATTAAGTATCAACAGTTAGAAACAATTTTTAGTTACGGCACTATGGCAGACACCAGACCTATAAAAAACCGAGCATAGTAATATAAAAAGTATTTAGACTAATAAATTAATAACTTGTAATGCAGGAAGTTCCCATAGTGCTGTACTACCAGCATTGCTATGTTCAGGTTCTTGTAACTCAGCATCATAAATTCCTTGTCCGTATGTTGGGTCAACATCTAATAAAGATTCAGTAGCCTTATTGGTCTAAAAATAACAATTGATTAAAAGCAATAATTTAATATTATTTTTATAAATATTTAAATTACTTGAATTATAGATCGAAGAGCAGCTAAAATACCAAGTGTTGAGTTATGTAGAGTTTGGAGAGTTAAGGAAGACATTCGTTTTACAAATGACAGGGTAGAATTAGCTGTAACTTTTTTGCGTCCTACCATGAACAATGCTTCAATTGTACGAAGGAATGTTTCTAAATTATCATGGTGTTTACCTAAAAATAATACAAAGCGATTGATAAAAATGAAAGTCTCAATTTAAATTTGATTGAATTACTTCTTGTACTTACAACAATCTAGTTCTGGAATAACTCTGTATAAATGACTATAAAAATGAACAGGATCAATGTTAATTACAGACCCTTGTCCAGATAAAATTACAAAAATTGTTTTTATACAACACAGTTGTTCATGGACATTTAATTGATGTTTTTTTAAAACTGAATCTAAAACTGTCAGGATATCATGATAAAATTCTAAATTAATTGAATGGCTGTATCTATGAAAAAAATAAAAAAAGGCAATATTAGACATTTATTTATTATCTATAAATCCCGTAAAAACTAAATTAATTTATAAATTATAATTATTGGATTTTGTTAGGATACTCAGTCTCATGAGAGAAGATACACGGTTTGCGCATCAGTGGGAACATGGAGGATAAATTTCTTCCACTCCTTACTAATCACAGTAAGGTAATACACTATATCGTAATCAACAAAAATGGTGCAAGATGCACAGTGATGGATGAAAAAACGTATACCTTCTCTCATGAGATGGAATATACATAACATTATAGTAATTATTTAATGTGGAATATTAATTATAGTGGAAAATGTAAACTGTCAGACATATTTTTTTCAGAAAATTTAAATTACATGGAAATCTCAAATTGGATAAAATAAAAAATGGAAAATTTGATAATTGTATGTACCTAAATTTACCCCTTCCAAAAAATAAAAATAGCAATAAACATTTTTCAGTTTAAAAAAATTGATTATCTATTTAAAGCATTAAAATAAATTTGCATAAATCAAGTTTTCAGATCTTTCTAGTATAGACATCAATGATGAATTATTAATAATACTTACTTTGCTAATCCTTCAAGGCAAACAGATAATAATTTAGAACGTGGAGCAGTTTTTAGTATTCTGAAGTATATCAGAAATACAAGTTTAGTAATTTCAGTTATATTATTCATATGACTTTTAACATTTTCTTCAGCCTTTGTCTCCAGCATTTCTTTATCCAATTTGTCTAGCATTTTACTTCGCTAAAAATATTTTAATGATCAATTATTAATGGTAAATGTATTAGTACCCAAATGGTCATAATTCTATAAATTCTTACTTTACGTTCTTTTTTTGACATGGCTAACAATTTTTGTTTTCTTGTCATAAATTTTTTTGATTTCAAAATTTCTTCTTTTTCTTTATCAAGATTAACATTTCTAATTGGCAATGCGAGTAAAACAGATAAAAGTTCACTGTGAACACAATGACTTCTGGTTTTAACAAGTTGATTTATGCGACGTACAATCTATTAGCATAAATATTTTATAATACTCTATATGGGTTTTAATAAAAACATTCTATTTTAGGCTTTAGCCAAAAATAAATCTTATTGCTTACCACTAATGATATAGTTCCTTTCTTGTCTTCCTTAAAAATTTTAATAAATGTCTCTTCAATTTTTTTTCTAATATTACCATTTTTATTGTCCAAATAAAGAGTCAACAAATGTCCAATGTTGACGGCAAAATTAAAATATGAATGGGAAATTAATAATTCACACATACAATTAATTGCAACTTCAGCCAAACCTGTATGAACCTAAAATGTTTATTCAATTAAACATTTTAAATTCTTAATATTTATCTATTTTATTTTTCTAATTATATATTTCTTCAACACTTTATTTTTAGTTGAATACCATTTCAAGTTATAGTCAAGAAATTTACTGGAATGAACCAGTTAATTTAGCTTAAATATTAAACTGGTTTATTTTAAGAAACTAATGTAAATATATAAAAAAAAACTACTTATCTACTTATGTGTGTAAATTTTCATATTTTTCTATGCAATAGCGCACAAACACATACTTCATAGTATAAATTTAGATAAATAAAACTTACATTTGTTATAACTCGTGTATCTCCTTTCTTTCTGTGAAGGATACTGGCCATTTTTTCTAAATTTGTTAAATAAATTTTATAACCTTTGAGTAATTGTGCTTCATAACCAATTAATTCTTTAGTAACCAATTTCACTAAAACATGTATAAAATTAAGATTAATCAATTTTTCTATTTTCATACAACTGAAAATAAGGAAATTAAAATTAATGTTCATAGAATAAATAATTAAAATATCAAAAATATTAATAAGACTTACATTTTACTCCATCAAATTGATTCAATTTTAATTGATAACTTGGTAAAAGATCTTTAAAAACTTCTAAAAGTGTAAGAGTTACTAATTTTTTTATTGTGATTTGTAACTCTGGATCGCGTTTCTCCATTATTTCAAGAAGATGAACTATGTTTCCAATCTAAAATTTCAAGTCTTATTTACTGACAAATAAAAACAAAATCATCAATTATATTTTATGTGATCAACCTAAGTACGTTATATTTAACACAGTATCATCCAATTTAGCTAACAGGAAAATATTAAACATTTTTAAATATATTTAAATGTTAAACAAGCAATGAATACACAAATAGAATAATATCATATCAAAAAACTGTCAACGGTATTAAAATATATAGCTAAATAAAATATAAAATGTAAGTTCAAATATTAAACATAAAATCAAATTCAAAATAACATATTTATGCTACATTGTCAACTTATATAGGTTAATAATAAACTATAAAAGAAATATTTAAAAAAAAGTTAAGCACAATTGACAAAAACAAACAAATTTACTTTTAGATCAGGATTTTCTAACAATGTGCTAGCTAAAAGTCCAATACGCTGTTTATAACTTTGAATTGTATTTTCTCGTTTGGCATATAATTTTGCAACACTTATTGGTTCACCTTTATTGATTGATATTTCTTTTTCGGGTTCATTTGTATCCAACAAAACATACTCATTATTTTCTTCATCATTTTCATCAGTTTTTTTTTTTTTGGGCTGAGACTTCTCTAGTTCTGTAATAATAATAATAAAAAAAAAAACATTTCTGGTTACATGTATGTGGTAAGGTATGTGAAACAACTCAAAGTGTGACATATTTAATATCACACTAAACACATTTAGTGTATTTATCAAGATAAATGCAGTAAGAAATTATTTAACTTGCCATTAAAATGACTATTTTTTTTTTGGAGTTCATAAAAAAAAGATTTTCATTTTTTGTTTAAAGGTAAATGTAATACAATGTTTGATATTTTCTACTAAAACTTTTGTTAATGTACATTATTTTTGATTATATATTACCATTGATTATGATTGATTATCAATGATATTACTGATGAGGCGTTTACATAAGATAATTAACTAATTTAAGTGGCAACCAAATATCCATAATATTGTGGCAAGCAAATCTTTTTTTATGCAACAGGTAAATAAAAAGGCAAAATACAAAATATTTTATGATTTACAGCATTATATTATAATGTTTTATAAGACAAATGTGTCTTATTACCTATTTCATCTTTTTCATAAGTGTATCGTCTTAAAATCCCATCTTTGGTTTTGATTGGCAATAAAGGTCGTTTTATAGCTACATCATCTTCTTTCATCATCATTGAAGTGCTTTCATATTCATTTTCAAGTTTATCATCATCATCATAAGGTTTTTCTTTAGATCTTTTATTTTTCGATTCCTATAAGTTAAAAATGATTTATAGATATGTAAGATGTGATAAATTAATAAATTAATAAGTTTACATTATTAATTTGTATACGATTATACAGCTTATAATTTTGATTGCCAATGTTCTTTTTCAGAAAATCCAAGTCTTCCTGGTCCACCATTTCTAACATTTCATCTCCAATATCACTATTTTCTGCTGCAGCTTCTTCTTCTTCGTCTTCTTCAATCGGGTCATCTCTTCTCTGTAGTGGAGGTTGAGGTACATTATATGCTTTAGACTTGTGCTTTTTAGTTTTGATATGTCCTTTATTTCGCAAATGATTACGTCTTTTAACATCGCTTGTTTTTCCACCTTTGGATATTTTCTTATAAATTAATAAACATATATGTTAGAAAAATTGATATATATGTTTTACCTATATTTAATTAATAACTTAATTACATTCAAATAATTAGTTACTTACTTTAGATAATGTTTTGGCTCTAACCATTATTGTCTACAATTTTACCTATAATTAATAAAAATAAATAACAATAAAATAATAATTTAGGTACCTAATTGAAACTATATTATATTACACGCTGACGATTTATATTATCATTTTAAATATATGAACAAATGGATGTGATTATAATTTGTTTTTGCATAACCTCAAACTTCATTTCATCCCTCCCAAAGATAAAATTATTTTAGACACGGATTATTACCGTGGATAAACGTGATAATTTTATATTTGACATTTGACAGCCATTTTATTTTATTTCATTAAATACCAAATTTGATATTAAATAATAAATACTAAAAATTGTAAAGTACTACATTATTTTACTACTATAGTTATATCGTAGGTAAATGACCAATGATAAGCTAATTTTGAAAATTAATTTAGTAAAATTAAAAAAATTGTTACTTAATTATTTACTCTTATATTTTGAGACAATAAGTACCTACAATAATGTTGATAAGCTATGTTCATAGACGTCAAATCTTCATATTTAGGTACCTAGGAAAAAAAGGCAATAAAGACAAAATATAGAAAATATATTTGTTTTCAATTAATACTTTTAAGAATATTAATAGGTCCTACCCTTATATTTTATAGGTATCTACCTATATAATAATATAGTAGGCATAATATTAAAATCAGAAAATATTTATGATTTTAATAATATAGAAAACCAAAATTATTTATTAAGTACCTATCTAGTAATTCTACTAAATCAATTGAAAAATGTTTAAATACAATTTTGCACATTATAAGATTTTGATTTAAATCATAATTTTTTTTAAATAATGTTTAAATTAAATTAATTAAACTAATTTTTCATTTTGTTAAAAGATTAACTTTAAATAATTTTTTTTTTAAATTAATACCTATCATTATTGTTTTTTTTTTATCTGTTACTGTACCTAATAGTTACTATCTATCTACTATGTTTTCACTATGGACTTTTTTTAAATACTGTAGATAAGTTAATATACAGGTACTCATAGATTTAGATATCTATAAATATTCTATGTGCAAGAATTCACCTTACTACTATAGTACTATATTGGGAACATACTAATTTGTTGATTTTTCTGACAAAATAGATATAATAAAATCTATACTCGTCTGATCGTGATGAAACTGAGAATAGACCTGAATACTTACTAACCTACACATATTCTAAGAGATTAAAGTTCACCGGGAAAATAATTTGCGACTTTTGCAAAGTTCACCGATTTCTAGTTAACCAGCTATACATACCAATTAGAGTAATGTGGATTTCAGATTACTCTGCTTAAGTATTAGAGGCATAGATAAATACCAATATACATATTATACCCTCACAGGTTTAAAATACGTCCATCAAATACTTCATGACATGTAAATTTTAAATTGGATTAACTGTCGTACTTTTATCTGGTAACAAGTGGAGTAAGACAATAACAATATACTTTTTTTAATGTTTGGTTAATATTTTTAAATCTATAAAAATGAATCAGTAGTTAAAAAAAGAAAAATTAAAAATCAAAATGTTACTTATGTGAATGTGCATTCGAAAAATTTTCAATTAATCATTTTCCCTCTTTAGAATCTTTAATCTTTAATTTTGTTCAATGAAATAATTTCCATGGCAAAAAATGAAAAAACGAGATAAAACTTACAATAGGTACGCTGTACGTGAACTTGGATTTAGATTAGTACCGCTATAATATTTAATATGAGCTAGTACCTTCTATTATAATTTTTATAGACCTACAAAATATACAAACTATTAGTTATAAGTATATTAATGCTTTTTGTATTTTTAGTTTTCTATAATGTTAAAAGCATATAAAAAATATTACCTACTTACTATGTATATTAATATTATTATATATCTATTTAAGGGTAGGGCTTAATAATGACTTTATTATTTATTGAAAAAAGTATCTTATAATAAATATGAAAATACTTGTAAATTTATTCAATGATTATGATAATTGTATAAGTATTGTAGTATAATACCACATACAATATCTAGCTCATAGACAATTAAAATAATCTACTTAAGGCACCATCCAGTCATAACATTTTTATTATATTTAGCAATAATTATTATATTTACCGTTTTAAATGTTTAAAAAAAAATTTGTGTTTACATTAAGTAGTAAGTTACTTATTTTGGGTTGTTAATAATCTCAAATTTTAATATTTTAAATTTATACCTAACTCTGTGAATCTATATACACAATATATAAAAAAAAGAACATTTTAAAATTGTAAAACAAACATTGATATTTAATTTAATAAATTCAAATAAAAATATATTAAGGAATCATAACCTCAATCAGTTAGCTAAAATATAATTCTGATATTCATTTTAATACATTTTGAACTAATGGAGTTCTATTTAACTTTGTATACATCTAAAAGAAAATATCAAGTTTTTAATCAAGAGATTAGTGAAAATTTATTGAATATCTTTTATTTATAAATTATAATTAATATAAAAATTGAAAATGTAAAAACTTTCATATTTTAGCATTGACTTAATAATTAATACATATTATATAGTTTTAAGTTATAACTTATATCATCTTCCGATAAAATTATTATTTATAAATGTATGTACTATGAACAAAATTTGATAATAAATATAATTACATAAGTATATTAGGACTTAGTAGTATCATAAATCTATTTAATAATTGCATTACATTATTACACTAATAAAATGAAATTATTACAACAAAGCACAATTGACTAGTTAAGACATAATAGTGATAGTGGTTGAACTTTATAAATATTTATCAGTTTTATACCAAACGTAGAGTTCAAATAAATTACATAATTATTGTAATGGCACATATTGTTGCATGAAAATTTTTGGGAGATCTGGACCATAGTAAAGTTTTGTATTATTTCCTAATGATTCAATTCGTTTCATCTCTAAATACTCTTTCGTGAGTAATAATTTATTAGAATCAGCTTGCATTTTGATGCGATAAAATTCAGCATCTGCTGCACTCTTTTCTTTTTCTAAATGAATTGTATCTAAATTGACAAAAAAAAGTTAGAATATATGTTATATAAACATTTCATAAAAATTGTATAGAAATAATTACCTTCTATTACAGAGATTTGTTTAATAGATTCTTTTTCCATAATTTTTTGTTCAAATTCAATTTTTGACACTTGAGCTTGTTTTTCAGCTTCAATAATAGCACGTTTTCGCTCAGTTTCTGCTTCTTTTTCAACAACCTTTTGTCTTTGCTCAGCTATTAGTAATTTAGTTTTTTCAGCTTCCCTAAAAATAAATAGGTTAATCAATTAATAATGATATTATTAAAATGTATACAATTTTTACTAATACATGATTTCATAATTTTTCCTTATTGTCTCAGGTATTTTAGGTTTGGTGACACGCACAGAGTGTACTTTAAGACCAGGTGCCATTTCTGTTAAATCTTTTTGCAGGGCCACTTTAAGATTTTCATCAATTTGATCAAAAAGATCAATGTACACCTATAAAATGTATCATATTTAAAAACCAATTTCATAAATTACAAAACACAAAAGGAAATGTTACTTCGTGTAAATTATGAACACTGCAAAATTGGTTAAGTTCATGGTGCACTTTATTAAATATTAATGTTTTATCATAATCAGCAGTATAATTCTTTACAATATCATAAACTGAAAATACAATTAAAATAACATTAAAACTGGTGAAAAACAAAAATAATATTTGTTGTTATAACTTTTAATTTAATGGAAAAGTAAAATAATGTTAATTTTATTAAGATAAAAATGCATACGTATATTAAATAAAATGAATAAAAAGTATTGATATTAAATACCCAGTAATCTATATTAACCCAGAAGTTTTTTTTTATGACATGATAGTGTAATCATAACACAAGTAATTCCCATTTAATATAGAATGTCCAAAAAAGTTATATTTACATTGCCATAATGTTAAGTTACTGTTAGGTATAAATCCATTTAGTTACTTTTAGATTCTGATCAAGGAAAATTAACTTTAAATTAAATCTTCTTCTTCTCCTTCATCTTCAACCCAACTATTTGGGGTTGGTTACCCTTGTTTTAAATTTCCATTGAATTTCCATCTCCTACCTTGCATACACCAGCTGTCCTCATATAGTCATATCATCCTCTATCATATCAGAAAAACTCTTTTTCAGTTTTTCTCTCTACCTATTTCCTTTTATGTTTATTTATATTACAATTCCTAATACTTTAGATTCCTCTCCCTGTAACACGCCTCAATATATTTTCTCTTGTTTCGAAACCGCGCCTAAGCTACCTTTTATGTACTCACCTCTCGTCCTATCTTTTTTAGTTACTCCACTTATCCACCTAAGCATTTTCATTTCTACTACACTTATTCTTTGTTCTATTTTTCTTTTTGGTGCTTAACACTTCACATTATACAAGTGCAGAACTTAATTTTAAGTTTTATTGGAATTCTCCTGTCACCTCTTTTCACTTTATCTAACCTCTATTATAAGTTATGGTGATTTGAAGCATGTAATTATACATAATATGCGGAATAATCAATTATTTTTATGGTTTTTCTTCTCAAATTTAATATGAATAATAAAAATAAGACAGGACTTAGGCGACCTCCATGAGTTGGCTTCACGAGCTCGTGTCTGACTTATAAAACTAAAATAAAAAAAAAATTGAAAATAAACCCCAATTCATTAAGCATAACTTTGTCAAGTAGATAACAGAAAAATAACATAACTAAAAATTCAAAACCAAGCATTTGGTGAACACCATGAGCCAAACTATAAAAATGACAAACTTCAAATCGTTACCTATTAAAACAATCATTTTCAACTGGATACTGCTGCAAGGAGGATAGTGTCATAAGAGTAGTACACCATTAAAAATATTACTGATCTTGAGGTTTATTTATTTATAAAAAGTGATTGTAAGTAATGGTTTATGATACAAAAATTACGAAATACAATTTAGTATTTGTAAATATTTCAATGTTTATTTGAGAACTAATTTCGTTAGTTTTTACCTCGTGAAAAATAGATTGCTAGAGAAACGATTGTTGCTTAGATTCCTGCACACATCCCTTCATAATAGTAATTTGTTATGTTGTTATTGAAGGGTTATATTTTTTTCAGTTACACATTTATTTAACCTCCTCCCCTCAGTTATAAGATATGTTACAAGTACAAGTACAAGTATGATACAGTTACAACAATTTTTAATTTGTGAGGGTTGTGGTAAGATGCATTTTAAGCAAAGATAATTCATTATAGTATTATAAACTAAAATTAATTATATTTGTGTTTAAACAGTATTACATGTTATAAATTGGATGAATGTTATACTAATTTTTAATTGTTCCAGGTTTTAAATACAAATTCTAAATATAATATTGGACTCTTTTTAGTTTATGACCAAAAAATATTGTATTATATATTTTAAAAATTAAGTATAATTTAGGTAGTTACCACTATCAGAATTTAGTATGTTGACCACTTCAATTCTATCAAAATAAATCATTACACCGCCACTCGTACCACAAGGAACATTTTTAACTTCATCTGTCTGAAGTGTAACCTGCCAAGATAAATAAAAAATAATTAGGTATATACTATGCATAATGTTCTTTTTTACCAGAACATTGAGATAAACCAACTTACTTGTACAGATCGGAAAGCTGTTATGAATGGCATCATAATGTGATAACCAGGAAAACTAATTTGAGATAATAACGCACCACCCTAATAAAAAAATATATTCATAAAATAACATGAATATCATTACCAAATAATAATTAAACAATCAAAGTTATATTTACTCTGTAATAGACAGCTACATGGCCTTCATCAACTCTATGCAGACAAAAATGAGTCATTGTAACAGACAACAGGATTATCAGAGGTAATGCATAGGATAAATCTGCCATATTTTGGGCAGTAGTTCGTTTAAAAACTTATACTTATAAAATATATAAGATAGTGCAAAAATGAATATCTGTCAAATAAGTTGTCCAATTGAAAAAACTGACAAAATATCTATATTCCAAATTACAACTAATATAAGGCAAAATCAAGAAAAACAAATGTTACAAACTAAATAATAAATATTGCAATTGAATAAACAATAAAATTAATTTTATTTTTGTTTTATCTAGTACTAAATATTAATTTCTATTAAATTATTAAATTTTTTTAAAAGAAAACTGTGTCGGATCAAAGTTGGATTCGTTTGTATTATTATCATGTTATCTAAGACCATAGGCATGTATTGTCGAATAACCAAATGTAACCTGGTTTCTGAATTCTTAATTTCAGTTATAACCACGATCTTCTTAATATAATAATTAAAAAAAAATATAAAATAATATCATTTATTTAAAATACTAAAATGTGTTTGTCTTTAAAACGGTTTTAGAAGAACTTCTGTTAACTAAAATTAATGAAGTAGTGTTAATAATTATGGATTATCTGTAATTGTAACCGGCTTTTATCACACATTATTTGTTCGGCTTTTTTACAGTTTGCTGTATAATTATATTATATTATTATATTATAATTATATTCGGAAAAATAAGATTCAAACAAAATACATTTTTATTTAATACTGTTCTGCCAAAATAATTTTCTTCCAATTTGTTTTTGGGTTGTGAAGTTGTAGTTGAAATAATTTCCATATCTGTAGGAATTTTGGATGATAAAACTATGATAAGACTGATCGGAAATATTTTGTTTTTTTATCTTGGTATCATGAATATTGCTTGGTTTTAAATACATGTTCCATGAAAAATTTAATTTTTGGGTTATGTAACAAACTCATTAAAAACAAACACATTTTGATATTTTAAATAAATAATATTATTTTGTTAAATTAGTATGTAATGTAATTTAATTTGTAAATCTTTATTTGAAAATAAATAAATTTAAACTGTGTCATCTATCCATCATGAAGGAGATTATTGGTGGATTTTCTGAATCTGGAAGATATTATGCTGAAATCAGTGTTAATGGTAAGGTTAATGTCTGGGATACAAACGTTGGTGATTTGCGGCATACATATTCACCAAGTGGACATCTAAATTCGTCTGTCTCTTGTGTTAAATGGATTCAAATGGATAATACTGATTTACTTTGTATTGGGACACAAAAGGGTTATGTTGAGTTTTATAATATTGCCAGTGGATGTGTCTTCTCAAAAATTAATACTCAATCAAGAGCTGTCAAGAGTATTTATCGTTTAGCTCAATATTTATATGTAGGTTCAGATGATGGTCATGTTATGAAGTTTGATTTAAAGACCAACAAACTAGAAGAATCAAAAAATAAAATGGGTAAAATATGTGCACTTGCTGTGTTGTCTGATGGGAGAGTGTTGACAGCGTCCAGGGAAATAAAACTATGGAATTTTCCATCTGGAAAGTTAATTCATAAATTCATTGGTCATAAGAATGAAATCACTTCATTACACATTATAGAAGCTGATAAATGTTATTTATTAAGTTGTGCTAGAGACCGTTTTGTTAATATATGGTCGTTAAGTGACCTTAAACCAGATCCATTAGCTTCATTAGTTGCAGAAGATAATATTTCTTCTATGTTTGTACAGAATGCTCGCAATAATATTACTGTTACAGCGACAACTGAGTGTGGTACTTTGCATGTGTATGTACATGTATTGAATGGATGTGTTGTACATCCACTTAAACCTCAGGGAACTCTTCAAATAGCTGTGGATACTATTAAAGATGAAGAAAATGTACAAATGCCAATAATATGTTCTAAAATTATTGATTCAAGAGTATATGCAGTGTATGGAACCCGGCCATTTCTAGCATTTGAAAATATACAATTAAGTAAATTAAATAAATGCACTTTTATAGCAAGACAAGATCCAAAAAAATCAAAAACGGTTGTAGGTAGTCATATAATTAATCCAAATATTTCAGATGCTAAATGCATTGAACTAAAAAATAATAGATCATCAAATCTACCACTTGAAACAAGACTTCAAAATATGTCTGAAGAAATCGAAACCACAGTTCAGACTAAAGGTGAAAGTATTGTACATTTATTGGTTCAGGGTCTTCGTAGTAATGATAAGAATCTTTTAGAGTCTGCTTTATTTGTAAAAGATGACCGAACAATTGACAATACTGTATCACGTCTACCTTTACAATCAATCATCATGCTTGTTCATAAACTTATCCGCCTATCACAGGATAGAACATTGATAAGTTCTGTAAGTGTAAGGTGGTTGTCTGCAATACTACGTATTCATGCATCCTTATTATTAGCTAATCCAGATGTTTTAGAAACCTTTTTACCCTTAGAAAATGTTTTAAGTACAAGATTAAATAACTTTCGACAACTTGGATTATTAGAATTTAAACTAAAAGCTCTAGTTAACAAATTAAACTTTGACAAAGAAGATAAAGACAAAGAGCAAGCTGCACTATTGGTGTATAATGATTCAGATGACGAAGATAAAAAAACAATAGATGAAGATGCATTATTGGCACCCATTGAATCTGAAGACGAAGATCAAAATACAACTGATGAAGAAGAAGAAATGGATATAGATATAAATGGTGAAGATTATCCAGTTTTAATTACAAATAAAACATAAATTATACAATTTTTTTTTTAATTCAATTATTAATGAATTAATTTTTAAATATATTATATATTTTAATTAATATAGTTTGATTATTTGTTGTATTATAATCGTTTATTTAATTAAGAAAAAATTACAATTCAGTTTTATAAATGTGTATGTGTATGTCATAGTTGAGCAAATCAATATTTTATATGTTTTCCATGACAATTATATTGGACTAATGAAAAACTTTAATGCAATTTAGTGACATACTATTATTCTAATATAGTATATTTTGGTTTTACATATTTGTGGGAGGTTTTAAAATTAAAAATACTTAAACTAATATTTTTAAATTGAAATGTTATTAAGAATATTGCGAGTTTAATCTCTAAATTTTGGTCATTATAATATTGTATAAGAGAAGTAAGGTAATATAGGAAATATAACACCTGTAAAATTGTAAGACAAGTAAGTTATCTTATACATCAATAGTATATGACAAGTAATTTTATTATAACTTTATTAATTTAATAACATAACATAATATTATTATTATTATTAACAGGTGGTTCTGACAATAGATAATAAATTATAAGTAGATGTTAATAACTAAAAATAAGAATAAATAAATCTCAGCAAGTAGAAGAAATACTAAGAAAGCAAAACTAATAAAGAAGTAACAAGTAAATTTGGCACATAGTAACTATATTATACATAATAAAACAACGCAACTTAATTGTTTTTTTTATCGTGGATAATTTTGTAAACATTTATTATCATATTTATGGTACTTAAGTAAAACATGGTTTATTATTTTAAATAAATTCTCAGGCTTAAAAATAAATAATTTTGGCTCTTGGCTCACTAAGATTTATTATTACTTTTTATGTCCCTTTGTAAAAAAAGGTTGATCACCACTGATCTAGAATATTAATCAGGATTTCCAAAAATGGCCTTTCTAAAGAACCAACTAGATTCAAAATGCAATAAAAAAGTCTTGTAATGTTTTGATTCAAGCAATATTTCTAGGAGAGATTGATAATAAAAAAAAAGTTAAGACATGCAAGTAAAATGATTATGCAGGTACAGTTATACACAGTATTTTAGTGGATAACAATATTTCAGAACTAAAGATAGGTAGCACAGAAAAAAAATGTATACAAATATTACTGTAACAGTTTCACCAAACCTTGACTTAACTAACAATCAGGGCTGGCTTGAAGGCAGTCCAATCTGTGCACTTGCACAGAGCCCTTGTTATTGAATTGTATTTTAAAGATTTACTTACACTTGGTATTAGAAGGTGAAAAAGCAAAAAAAGAACTACCTAATTAAGACACTACAAAATGACTGCGTATTTCCAAACTGGTTTTGGTAATAATTCACATTCCTGTTTACTTTAATTCTAAGTGATAATAAACAATTACTTTTTTTTTAGTTCCATTAAGCATTAAGTGTTTCACAAATTTTATGAAAAATACATAACCAGTATAAATACTGATACCTACAAGATTAGTGGATAAAAAAAATATCAAATATCAATTGATCAGTTGCATATATACAGTGATAGATCTGGGAACAAAATCACTTCCATGGATTTTTCATAGGTACATTTTACATATATTATGAAATTAAAAGTCCATCAGAAAAGATAGATAGAGAAAAAATAAGTAATGAAACCCTTAAAGTAAAATTGTAATTTTTTAACCTAAAACATTGTATAGTAGGAATTTTAGTTTTTTTATATATCTAATTTTTTTAGCGATTTATAATTAAGTAGGTAGGTACCTATCTAATAATTATTAATATTATATTATTGTGTTTATATTTTTATTTGAGGTAGAACCATTTCCCTCAGAATTCATTAAATTAAATTAAGACACATAAGGGATTGATTGAAGTATGCTCAAAAAAGAAAATAATATTAAATACAAATACATACATTTAAGTAAATAATTATAAATTGTTTTAATGTCAAAGTAAACATTTATGTATTTTAAATGATGAGTATAACTTATATAGGTACCTAAGTATTATATAAATAGTTAAATATAGCGTTTATAAATAATTCTATTCTTCATTAGTTTTACTATGATGTGTGTTTTTTTATTTTTATATTCTGAGCAAACTGAGGAATGTGTAGGTTTTACAATGATGTTTATTTTGAATTATTTTTTTATATTCTGTGTACACAAATTCTTCCGGAAATCTTGCTCAGATGTAATAAGTGTAACATATTTTCTGAAAGGGAATTATATATAGTTGATACTTAAAGGAAATTATTCTTTGAATTTCCTAGCAGTTTTTATAATAATTGTGAGAAACCGTGAAAAACGGGAAAATTAATGAATATACTTAATGCTTTTATTGTTTTTAATTTTGGTATTTTTTTGGTATTTAGTTAAAAATTTACCTATGTTTAGAATTGAAATGTTGACAGAAAACTTACATTTGCCTTTAGTGGACGTGGTAAAATTTTAAAATCATTTGAGCAATTTTTAAATTATTTATAGATATTTTAATTTTACGAGTTTTTATGTAATATTTATTTGGTAGGTACTCTGTAGATAAAATTGTTAGACCAAATAGATATAATAGAAAATTGAACAGACGGTTCATTATAAGTTGTACTTAGTGGTAAACAAGAAAAAGTTGAGTTTAATGTTATTTTTTCCCAGTTTTTCCAATTTATTATGTAAACAGCTGAGAAAATAAAAAATAACTTCTCTTACCCCAGTCAAATTTCCTTTAAAAAAAAAATGCTATACCTACTTAAAAATCTGATTAAAATTACTGGTAGAAAAGTTGTTCTGCCAGTAAATATCCTATGAAAATGGTCGAAAAAAAACAATAGTGATGTGCAAATGATATACAAAAGGTCAAATCCCATTTATATAGCAAATAGATACATCTGCTTTGTTCTGTCTTATACGGTTTGGGTTGTCCATTGTGCTCCATTTAGGTAAAATCCTGAGACTGTGTTAGCAGGGTTTTTAATGAAGGATTGGTTTTGGAAGTTCGTTCATCTCTGTTATTTTATTTGAAGATACAAAATTCCATGTAGGGTTTCTAGTTATGGGTAGGTATCTATTATCATCCTTTCCTAATAACCTAGTAAATTTCATTTAAGATTCATCTACTAGAGATTTTAATGGTAAGGTTATTCAATTTTATTTGATAAAGTTTTATTGTGGAAAATAGAGCAGTAAATACAATAAACGTATAAGTGTCGATATAATAAATATGCAATAATTATTAATAAACTATCAAAGATAATTCTGTTTGTGTCTGTGGCTTATTTCAAATAAGGAACGTTATTACTTTAATACGTAGCCGGATCGTCTACAATTTATCCTCTTAGCTAGACATTTTCGTAAATTATTAATCGCTGAATAATGTTTAAAAATTGTTTTAAGGGTGCGCGTGGGGTGAGTCCTCTACGGGTTAGGTTTAGTTTAATAATAGGGACGCTTATTTTTTCCAAGTTTTATACCTATTCTCTTTTTTATTTTTCAATTAGAGCAATGACCACTGGTTGTCAGTGGATACCGTTGGCGAAATACATGATACCGTATATTTAACCACGGGCCTGTGGTCAACGGTCGCCGCATTGTTTTATTTTTTCTTCTAAGTTCTAAGATTCTTAACGATGAAGTTCTGGTTACCACATTAGTCCGTCGGCGATCAGAAGCGCGCGCTGCGTCTCTACTCTCCCCACTTTTACAGTTTTCGTCGGAATGCGTTCGCCACTCATAATGTTACCGTTGACTTTTCTAGAGTGTTTGAAATATATTTTATATATATATATATATATATATATAAATACACATATAGTATAATATAATGTCATATTGTATGTTTAATAATTGTTTAGTTTTATTTTTTGATTTATTTTCTATATACTGTTTAAAGGCAATTTGCATGTAAAATGCTTAATAAATGAATGTAGGTGCTGTCACAATAATCGTTTGTCTATCATAGGTATAGCTTAGCGTCAATGGCGGCCGTGGCTATGGCAGTGGACACTGGTGGATAAAACTTGGCGAATGGTGATAATGGTGAGTACCTAGTACTTAATTACCTGTTATATTTTTCAATAAAAACGAATTATTAATCATAATAATAATAATCAAATCAGTCGAATTTATAAATTTATAATAGGTACCTATAACTGTTAATGAATATAGCCGTTGATTCCAAAAACCGCACACTTTTGATAAAATTTAAGGCAAACCCGCACATTTTTTAAAATCGTTGTATTCAAAAACCGCACATTTCATAATAATGTATAATCTATTATTTATATATGTGTTATGTATTAAAAACAAATTGTTTAGGTACAATTTATACATTGAAAAATTTAAGATGTGAAACCACTAAAATACTAACAGCCAACATCAAGTTATGTTAACTTGCGTTTCAGTCGATAACAACTGTATTTGAAAAATACTTAATATTTGACCATTTATTATCAATTTATCATAAGTTTAGATCGCGATGTAAAGAAGATGTATTTTCTCTACATCGTGGTTTAGATGAAACACCTAACTACGAATAATGGTTCGAGCATATCAACCTATTCAATAAGATATAACTATATACGCATTTGTTTGTATCAGATTATTTTAAAATTATAAATACAATGTGCGTTTATAAACAAGACATTAATATAAGTGTGCTGTATTCGGCTATACAATGTACTTACCTGATAACCAACAAATTATGCAGTTTTTGTCTCTACCTTTTTGGAGTTGAAATCATATTTGTGTTGTTTTTGGATGCAACCCACAATGTGACCGTAGGGGGTTACGGGTAGGGGAGTCTCCAGATCTTAAATATGGGGGGGGGTTGTGAAATAATTAAATGATTGAATATAATAAAATAATTAAATATTAATGTACACAATATTCAGATATACAGGATTAAACCATTTTTTTCATCTTAGAATCTAGAACCCTTTCTCTCAAAACATATTAGTATTACAAAGATGTTACATTATTTATCATCATTTAAACAATAATAGAATATAATAATTAGGAACGTGAAAAAACATGGCTCAAGGGGGGGGGATCGCTCTGACTCCCCTTTTGTATCAACCACTGTGTTACATGCATTCCACTTCAAACAAATAGTAGAGGTAGGTACACTATAATTTCTTATAAATTACATGTGGTCCTCAATTCAAGCACTGCTTATAAGTTAAATTTTTAATTGAATTTCATGAAAAACATTATAATAATAGTAATTACTATTAATTTAAGTAATAAATACCTATTAACATGTACTTATACTAATATAATATATACCTATACATTAATGTACAAATGTAAAATAGTTAAGTATACATGTATGGTATTTTATAGGTTTAACAAAAATATAGTTGGTACTTAATTTTATTTAATTAAAATTTATCTACCTACCTGTTAAATTATCACTAAAGTTTAAATTCCACAAATTAAAATTATTATTTCTAAAAATACTTAGGTAGTTCAATATTATTTAGCTGAAAATTAGTTGTAGGTAAAGTAGCCACGTCTTTTTATTTGTTTTATGGGTATTCAAAATGGGTTGAAGATATTCTTTATTTATTTTAATCAGTAGAATAAGATTATCTATGTACCACTATATATTGTTTTTGTATTGTATATTAACATTTCCATTTTTAACTTAAAACCGTTTTATAAATGTATTAATTTATTATTGTTATAGATAAATATTTAAATCTTGACTTTTATTCATGAATGTTCACCCAGAATAGAAGTTAGCCCTTAAAATGTGAAGTATGTCCTACAAATACAACTAGAATAGGCCGGTATATCTAGTGAACCATTTCTATCTATTCAAATTACCATCTATATTAATGGTTAATCAATATTAATACATTATATTACAATAATAATGACAAATATTACATGATGATAATAATTATAATAATTTAATAATAATAATATAATAAATAAATAAATAAATAATAATACATATAAATATAAGTTTAAAACATTGATTTACCGTTCAGTCAATTCATTTTTAATTTAAAATACTATTTAACTCTAATAATAATGGCTTGTACAAATTAATTTAAAATATATACATTATAGAATTTAAATATTATGATATTTATAATTTATGAACAGTGGTGAAAAATTAAGATTATAGTTTGAGAAATCAATATCTAATAGGTACCAAATGAATAAACATTTCAATAAGCTACATATTAGTCATTTATGTCAACACAAATATTATCATTAGTACAAAAAAAACATGTTCTCTAAAATAACAGTAAATTTGACTACTACAGATTGATAATATTTAAAAGAATCTGTACAATTTCTGATTTTTGGATCACCCTGTGGATAATGCATAAATAATAATACAGGCATCCATATGAAAACCCATCTAAGTAGGTACTCAAAATAAGTTTCCAGTAAATTTAGGTTGTTTTAAATTCGTAATAAAAATAATAATAACAGTAAAAACAAATTTAATACAAGACTGTAGAATTCTAAATAGTGCAGTGATCATATTAAAAAATTGACAAGTTATTTCAAATTAGGAACAACCATAATGATACCCAATTGAAAAAATTTACCCACCTATGTTGTTTTACAGTTTATGGTTCGGTTTTATTTTTAAGATAATATATAAAATAAATATTAGATTAAATTTTAAAGAATTCACTTGGGGACAATAATGTTATTATCCAAATGATAATAATTATAATGTTCAACCAAATGAAAACCAATAATAAACAATGTTTTTCTCTAATTTATGCACAATGTACCTATATATGTATACATAGCAATATATAGAAAAAATTAAAGTGAAAATTTATGTAAGTAGCATTTTTGATTGTAGACAAAATATATTTATAACTTAATATATTAAATGTAAATACAAATATTATTTTGGTGTACCTATTATAATTTTAGGTATAACATAGGTAGGTAGTATCTATATAATGTGTGTATAAAAACTAAGTATAAAAAAATTAGGTGAGTACCTATAATAAAAGTTTTTAATTAATCAATATTAACTAAAACTAATATGTTGGTCTGTTTATGTAAACACAGACAACACTATTAATTATAGATACAAATGCATAAGTCACAAACTAACAATTTAGAATATATTAATATAATAATATATAGATTAGCCATGTTCTTAACAAGCTCTGTAACAATTTTTTTTGGTCTTAACCCTTCAATTGCTATTAAATAATTTAAAAAATGCACTCCAATTTACCCAGCTTAGTTTTCATATTAACATGTGCCTTAATCCACTTACTTTTTTCCATTGAAATAACATGGAATTTGAAATTAATTTTGTTCAAACATGCATAACATTGTAAATTTTGGTAATACAAATTTGTACTAAAATCATTCGAATGCCTATGAAAAAAGCTACAAATTCACATTATTTTTCATCATCAGTTTAAATGTTAAATAGATTTGAATGTGGAAAATACAACATTTATTTTATTAAGTATACATAAAATAAAAGTCGTAATAACTCATTTATTATCGAAATTGAAATTTTAATAGATACATTATAATCTTAATGATACAAAGAGCTTGAAAACGATTAATTGAAACTTCTGAATTAATCACGAAAATGTATGCAGGTTTGTTCTGCAAAAAAAAAAATGAATAGAAAATTTATTTTCCATAAATTATGATGAAGAAAGTTGAATGGAAACCGTTACTCAGTTTATCTGTCCGCTTTTTTTTATTGTTTTTATTTATCATAATATGTATTTTATAAAATCATAATTATACATATACATTTTTACTTTCTTTGAAAACTTCATATTTTTTTTACTATAGTTTGCTTTTTAATATCAAGGTAGTCTTTTCTGAATTGATCAACGATTTCCAAGTTATATTGTTTTTGATCTTCATTGGTGGTCTGAATATTATTGTATCTTTAAGCGCATTAAAAAGGAATATTATGAGAAATAAAACAATAAAGAAAAATGGATAGATAATTCGAAGATTGATTTCTATTTAATTTTCTTTCCTTTTTTATTTTTCATTATTTATGGAAAACAAATTATTTTTTAGAAGAACAATTCTGAATTGATTCAGAAGTTTCAATAAATCATTCTCGAGCTCTTTGTATCATTGTGATTATAAAGTATCCATTAAAATTGTGATTTTGATAATAAATGAACTATTATGTCTTTGATTGTATGTAACATATAATACATTTTGATATTTAAACATTCAAATCTATATAAAATTTAAACTAATGATGAAAAATAAGTTATTCATAGGTATAGTGAATTTGTAGATTTTTTTATTAGATTTCAAATGGTTTTAGTTTCAAACTTTTATTATCAAAATTGATAATGTTATGTGCATTAGAATACAATATATTTAAAATTCCATGTTATTTCAATGGGAAAAAGTAAGTGGATTAAGGCAAGTGTTAATATGAAAACTAAGTGAGGATACTTAGGGGACATTTTTTTTTTTTAAGTTATAGAATTAATTGTAGGGTTAAGACCAAAAAAAATTGTTACATGACATTTTTTTTTTTTATAAATACAGACTATTATTGTGATTTTTAAATATTAAACACTGTTCAGGTTGTAATGGTCCAAAAATAAATATACGAATGATATCACAAGCTGGCTTCAATTATCTGCCCTGAAAATATTAAAATAAATTATAGATTATAACAATTCTAATAATATTGTAGTAAAGTCATGGATAGTGGATGAGTTGAGTTTAATTAAAAAACATTAAAATATGAACATTAAACAAAAAAAATATAAAAAACATATCATATTTAATAATATAAATTAAAATTAAATAAAAAGCAACTATATAAAGAAAAAATCTAATTAAGAGAGAACTTTAAGTACATAGGTAGAACTTTTTTAAGAATAAAGTTTGTAAAGTCGTTTGTAAAATATGAAGATTCATTTAGGAATTTTCATAATTAAATTAGACATTTCTATAGACCTTAAGTTTTTTAGACTAAGAGGAGAGAAGAATGTATTGGTTTTACATTGATGTTTATTAATATTATTATTTTTTTTTTTTTACTGTATACAAATATTTTACCAGAATACTTGCTTTGATATATCGAATGTAGCACCATTTCTGAAAAGGAATTTTATCTAGTTGATACTTTAAGCAGGTCATTTTTTGATTTTTCAATCAGTTTTTATAAGAATGGAGAAAAAACATAGGAGAAATGGGAAAACTTAAGAAAATAATGCTTTTATTTTATTTTTTTTTATTTTAATTTAGTTTAAAATTTTTGTATTGAAATTTAGACAGAATTATTAAACTTATATTTTTACTCTCTACAGTTCTTTTAAAAAATTGAACTTTGTTTCACATAATATTCTGAATGGATACAATTCTGAACAGGGTTTGGTTAATATTGTTGCTTTTTCAACAATATGTATCTCATATTATGGTAAAATAATTAAATAACCATTATATATTTTTTTTAATCATTTTTGTTTAATATTATACTGATTTTGTCGTTTTTAAGTAAATTTGTAAGCAACGGTAAACCATTGCTTGACGAAAGACGATTCCGAGCGCAGTTTGGTAATACATAATTTGAAGCGGCGTAATTTTTTTTTGCAATTTTCGTTTAAATTTGTCCAATATAAGTATTATTATCAAGTTTCAAGTCTTCACGTGTATTTATAACTGAATTATAGTGAAAAACTACCAAAAATTAAAATTCCATAAAAAGCTCAATAAAAAGTTATAACGATGATGCGGTAAAAAAAGGAATTCAAAAAGGCAACAGAAAAGGTGTTATGTGATTTTTCGATTAAATCATTTTTTCTGGTAAAAAACGTCCGTGTTATTATAAAATAATGAAATCGTGAAATTTTACATTTTCCTACGTTTTTTTCTACTTAAGTGTACAATCTAGATAATTTGAGGTTTCATACAAGTTTCTACACGTAAATATTAGAGCAAGAATATACAGAAAAGGCGAAATGAATTAATAGGTCATAATTTAAAACACGATGGGTTGTTATTACAAATATTAGAATGAATAATCGATAGAAAAAATTACAGAGGAAAAACAAGATTGCAATACATAAGTCAGATACTAGAAGGTCAAGGATGTAATTCATACCAAGAGTTGAAGAGGAAGGCTAATGATATAAAAAACACAGAAGTTGCTACAAACCAATAATTAGATTGAATACTGCAGAAAAAAAGTTAGAAAAAAAGACGTCCTAGGATAATGGGGATGGGTGTAGCCACTGTTATAGGTAATTTAATGTATACCTGTAAGCAACAATTAACCTTTGCTTACGAAAAAACGATTCCGAGTTGAGTTCCGTTGATAGTGATGCTTTGTCAACAATATATATATGTAATTTTATAGTAAAATAATTAAATAGCCTATATATTTTCTTTTAGTAATGTATGTTTCCAGGTTTTCTCAAGTTTTATCCCGGTTTTTCACATTTGCTGGGAAAACTTGGGAAATCGAAAAATGACCTCTCTAAAATCTCGCTAATGAAATTTCCTTTTAGAAACATTGCTATTATTAAATATTGGAGTGAAATTTCTGGTAAAAAAGTTGTACAAAGAAAAAAAGAAGGCCGTAATATATTTTAACCAATACCCACATTTCGTATATTTTACCTTTTTATTTTTCGGTTTTCCAAATTTGATGAGAAAACTTCTGAGAAAACCGAAAAATGACTTTCTTAAAGTTCCTCCTTTACGCTGATTTCCGTTCAGAAAATGTGTTACACTTGAAAATTTGAGCAAGTCTTCTGGTAGAAAAGTTGCGTACAAATAAAAAAAAAAAAAATAAACATCTTTGTAAAACTATACGCTTCTTCGCTTCACTCAGAATCTAAAAGCTAATGATTTTGATTTTAATTTAAGTAAAAATTGTTTTATTTAAAATTCATTAAATTAAATTTTGCCTAGAAAATTTTGTTAAATCTAAAAGTTATATTTGTTAAATATTATTTGTTATATATTGTAATATAGTACCTATATTAGTATATGTCTACTTACTTAAATTATTGAAATAGATTTGACGGAAACGTATTTAAGTTTGATATTTTTTTTATGATACGTTTATCCACCGGTCTATACTATACTCTAGAGCGGCTATCCATCTGAAAAATTAAAATTCCCCATGATCATTAAGTCCATAGGTTTCTATACTAATGATTATAATATTATATGACACAATGCACGTACCTTCTTTTGTCTACTTCGGTGTCAGTATAAAAATAAAAATATCTAAACGACAAATCGGGTGGTATAAGCTCGAATGCAAATTTTTTTATGCTAGTGTTAACGGAACTCTGTACTCTGTAACCATGAAGACATGCCATTCCTGGAAATTTTTAGAATTGTGAGGAATCATGATATAGGTATATTAATCAATAATAATTACCGTTTGCAAATCGAGTTACACTGTCTACAAAAAAGTACAATCTGGCATCTATGAGAACGCAGTAGTATTTTTTCCACGATTTTCCACAGTGGTGTACCAACGTGGAGAGAAAACCCTTACAGTCTGATAGCGGATCTGTGGTGACTACGGTTTGTAGATTTTTCTCGTTTAGCCATTCCAATGACTGAAAAAGTTATAAACTATTTAGTACGAGTATACTACATTGAAATCGACGAATATAAATGACGCTTAAAAACATGATTGTACTCTACCGTTACAATCAATAATAATATCAGTATCTATACTACTTATGTATCTTCTCCTTTGTCTTCATCCCTACTATTTGGGGCCGGCCACCCTCGTCTTCGTATTCTTATTCTCAGCCGCATCTAAGCATTTCATTTTTGGTCCTATCTTTCCTACTATATTAGTTTCATTACAATTCATACTGCTTCTGATCGCCTCTTCATATGACATGTTCAAACCATCTCAGTCTATTTTCTCTCATTCGTCTACTATTGAAGATATGTCTATAAGGTAAATACCATATTACTTATTAAGTACTCATTCTTTATCCTATTTTATCCTATCACTACACTCATGCACCTAAGTATTCTCATCTCTGCTATATTCATTTTCTAAGTCTATTCTATTTTTCTGTATACTGCCCTTACTACGAACTATACAGCATGGTCGGTTTCACCACGTTTTTCTATAATTTACATTTATGTCTCATTGGAATTATCTTATCTTATAAAACACTTGACGCTTCTATCTACTTTACCCAATCAAACTTGAACCTATGTTTCACGTCTTTGTAAAATACACTGTTTTTTTTTACAAATATTTAAGTATCTACTTAAAACTCGCAATCTTGCCAATTATCTACGTAACCGTTTATTGTTGTTAGGTGTCTTGTCTTGTTCCTCCAAATTCATACTTAATTTACTCTGTTTTACCTCTACTTATTCTTGATCTATTTCCGTTAAATGCTACGCTCCATTCCTTATAGTTATTGCAAATTTCTTTTATATTTTCTTTTATCAAATCTATATCATCTGAAAATATCATGCATCATGGTGCCACCTCTCGTTTGTCATCTCCGTCTATCTCCGTTAATCTGGCTTAGAATTTTCCCGGGAATTCTTCATACTGTTTGATAGAATTTTACACCGGCTGTCAACCTGACATAACCCCATTTAGCATCTTTTACGAGAATTAGAGGTAATATCTGAGTATTTTGATTCTTGCATACAGGGAGAATGATAATATCAGTATATTGAGTTAAAATTCTGCTCTACTTACTGGACTTTTAGAGGCTTCGTTGAGAGCATTGATCCATCGGTCTGCATTTTCCGCGGTGTTTGCAGCTATGTGCAATCTGGTTTTCTTGTGATCTTTTTTTTCCAGTCGGAAACTGTACATTTTCCCCGTATCTGATGATGTTCGTACTATTGTACATCCTTTGAGACTAATGGCACCTAAAGGATGTCTGTCCTAAAGAACATAACAATAGATTATAATTATTATTTCATAGAATGAATTTTATTCATCGTATGAATGTTATCAAAAGTGTCTAATGTAGATAAATAAAAAAAAAACCAAAAACATACTCTTTTTAATGACGCAGACTTGTAATAGTAGAGACAATTGTCGGACTTAAGACAAAAATATCTGGGCTGCCAACAGTTTTTTAACTTTTTTGTTCCAATGCTAAATTTCCATAGTTTACTAGCTATAACAATACGATTTTCGAATTCCGTGGGGTCGACTACTGGTGTTAGAATATCACAAGTTCTAGCCACTTCCAATTCCAAGACGTCGGAACCACTATGTGCCACATTAACAAATTCCGAGTGCGACGCATCCAGAACGCACATATCATTGATGCTTATGATTATGTCACCTACTTGAAGACCAGAATTTTCTGCTGCGGTTCCAGTTTCAATTGCAGACACTACGACTGGTCTCGCCCCATGAATACGAAAACCAAATTCTCCAGATTCACGTTTTACCATTAAGCGTTTGTCACTGTCTGTTAACATATTTAACGATGTTTTTAAAAATAATTTTGTTTAGTTTCCCAAAAATTTTAAATTGGTATTATTTATATACCAAATGATTTCGAAGCAAGTCTTTTGAACATTTCTAAGCTCGATTTTCTGTGTACCATTCTATGTGTAATTGTCTTGTATTTTACACGAAATTCATGTTCTGAACATGTAGATTCAATAGAATCTCTGCGTTGTGATTCTGGCGAAGATTTAATATCTAAATTAAAAAATAATATAGGCAAATTATTAGGTACCTAATTATTGTTATTATAGTTAAAAAAAAAAAACAATAAATTAATATCAAATAAAAATATATTTGAACTCATGCCTGGCAAATCCGAAGGTTTCTTCCATACATAAAACTCTTCTACATTGTCTATGTATATCCAAGAGAATGATGTAAATGGTGTTGTATAGACGCCTGACCAATCATCGTCATCTGAATGAAGGCTAGTTCTACTTCCATTTAGTCTTTCCATACTTACATTTGTGGATCTAGTCATTGGCCTGATAATATATACATATTATGCATTAATAATTATTAATAAAACAATGGGTTTTCTAGATTTAATTCAATTTCATATTTAACTCAATTTCATATTTAACTTACCTTCCTTTTTCCTTAAAATTTTTTACAGCTCTTTCTTCTGATTTAGCTCGGATTTGTTCTGATCTACCGTTTTTTCTTCTTTCTTCAGAACGGTATCGTTTCGCCAGTCGTTTTATTGGTGTTGTTGGGGGTTCTTCTGGTGAATCTCCAAATCCTTCGGGTGGCTTAACAATATCTATAGCCTCAATATTTGCATTGTTAGAATAATTAATATCAACATCGGTCATACATTGTGTACATCTAGATGGTAATGATACTCTATTAGATGGATCACTGTAGAAAACTGAATCACTCCCTGGGCTAATAGAACGTAGAGACTCTGCGCTTACAGTTTTTATGTTTAAATTATTAATTTGAGATGTTATTGTTAATATAGAACATTTAGGTTTATCTTCATGATGGACTATAGTTTTTGATTTCTCTAAGGTATCAGATATGGTGTTTTGTGGATTTTGAATTATTTCTGGTAGAGATTCTCGCCGTTTTTCTGATTTATTTGTTATGTGGTATTTTTTATCAACAGAACTAAAAATAATTCATGTTTAAATGTAGACCTTAATGAATATATTTAATAATAATGTAACTTACTTAATATATGTAACGGCGCCTATACTTTTTCGTCTTGGGCTTGGCCTTCTGCGTCTTTCTGGTCCTTTTAACGATTCGTCGGAAGAATCGACAGGCACCGATATTCTAGTTGCAAAACCGTTTCCCATTAACTTCTAAAAATGTAATTATTAGTAACATCTTTATTTAAAATAATATATTATACAGGAACTAGATATACAGTGCACTCTAAGAGGTACAACTAAATATTTCAGTTGGATGAACAAGTATTGAAATTAAATTTTCGAGGAATGATAGGGAGTACCCAAATACATATTTTCAGACAAATTTAAAATTATTAATCCTTTTAGTACACACATGCGCAATACAACTTACTTCATATTGTATTTTGTATATATTATTTATATCTCTATGCTATATTATAATCTCACAAGGGGGATCCACTAGATATATTTAAATGTTTATATTAATTTACACAATTTAATAAAAAAAAAAGGCGATGCTGCCGAATGGTGTATCACTATTTTACGAGGGAAGTTGGAAGGTAGGATTTAAGGAATAATTTAATTTATCGTAATTTCTATGCTAAACCACTACTAATGATTCTGAACAGAGTATTAATAGTCAAATTTTTTTCACTTGTTTCCAAGGTAACCCGAAAATCAATGCAAATTATACCAAAAATTGCCAGTTTTTCCTATTAGTTAAACAACTACAAGGAAAATCAAAAAATTACGTCTTCAATGAATAAACTCGATAAAAATACAACAATAAAGTTCTTATAAAGTTGTTGGTTAGCGCAAGTAATTTGCTTGATAAGCTGTTTACAAACATTAAAAGAACACATCATAGTAAAAACAATTGTTAATTTATTCAGAATTTAAATAATTTATTTTAAACTTCATGTGAAATGTATTTTCTTCAAATTTATTTTTGATGTATATATTTTGGTAGGTGATAAATATAATATATAATAATATTAGATAACTTAGCAATATTCATCCAGCTATGATATAGATAGTTAAAAATGTATCTGAATAAGTTTCAACACTGAATATAATGTATAATGTAATATTTTGATTTAGAATTCATTTAGTACCTTAATTAAATTTGATTCAGAAACTTCGGTTTGGCACATAGCTGTTATACGATTACCTGTAAGATATCCATATCATAATATGATGAATTAAATAAATAAATAAATTATATAACTATAATCTTAAATATAATGCTATTACTTGATATAGATTCTATATCATTTGATCGATTTGGTTCTTCAAAAGTCGTAGATTTAGTTCTTGGTATAGACCTAAAATTATAAATCAGTCATATGAAAATAAGTCCAATTTTCAAACGTTTTATTAAATTGTATGTAAAATGATTATAAGCAATAGAAGAGTGTACAGTAAGCAATAATCGATTCAAAATTGTCTAAACTACATACATGCACATCCATTGGGTTTTATATGTATAATTATAATATTTCCAATTCATATTATTCTTCAACCTCCAATCGACCTAATGTTAATTCTATGCATAATAACCTGCAACGAGCGAACCCTAATAAGCTCTATTTTCTTGTCTAGAATTTTGCTTCATTACAACCTAACGTTGATGTGCTCACTTAGCCAATTTTAAGATGGATTTCGGTCTTATTCTTGCATTCTCGTCTGATGACGCAGAACTCCTACTATCATCTATACTGCACTTCACGCTGTAACTAAAATGGTGATTGTTTTTATTCACTATCGAAAAGAAAATATGTGTTGCTGATTTTATTTTTGTACTTATTACTTTATATAGAAAATCAAACTACCAAATGTGTGCACATGAATGGTAGGTAATAGGTATACCGTTTGTATAAAGTATAGAAAATGTGTCGTTGCCATGCATGTTATAGATTATGTAACACTAACAGAGATAAACATTTAAAGAAAAATAAATAAACAAGTTATGAGGATTCAATATGGATAATGAGTGTAGTATGCAACATGAATAAATTTGTTTACCTGCCAGATGTACTACTTTCATCATCACTTGAGTCTTCGCCGTCTCCAAGTTCTTCATCTATGGGATCAGCTGGGTCTAATGTGGCCTGTAAATATTTTATGTATTTGGTTTATAAAACTTATTGATTATAGTAAAATGTACATATTTTCAAAGTATATTTACGTCATGATCAAACATAGGATGAGGTAAACTGTATTTAGATGATTCACTGTCAAATGAACTACTGGTAACTGAAGGCCCTTGAGTAGGAGTAGTGGTATAAGAAGCACTATCTGTAGCCGTTACATAATCTTCAGTAGAAGTTGAAATTTCAGATGGTTCCTTTGCAATAATAGTTCTTGAAGTGTTATGACTAATTTCTTGTTCAATTAGGTCTGAAGATTGTAAAGGTAGATCGGTGTACCTTATAATTTTCTTAGGAACTACATCACACATATCCTCTTTTTGTTTTGGTGTTTTGAATGTACTTTCAAACTGTAATACCTATGGAAATTTATGAAGTGTTTATTTGTGTATAATATATTACAACATTTGTGGATAAAATATGACACATGGACTTGTTTGATGATTAAGAATTTTAAAATGAATAGAGTTAATTAAATAAATCAATTTACTACTGGTTTAAAAATTAATTGTTATTATACTATCATGCTATTATTGTGTTCTATTGAGTTTTCATGAAATTTAAAAAATATATATATATATATACATCATAATGCAATCTACTATAAATGTTAAATCAAATTCAAATTATATTTTTAGTAAACTAGTTATGATATATCCAAAATAGGGCCAAGAAGTTATTGTAGTGCTATTGTCACTATGTATTATAAATATAATAGAAGTACATAAAGTATATTTATGCGTGATATTCTGTTAAATCTATGAGACGCAGATATTGAATATTTTGAATGTAGGAAGGTAGGAAGGTAGTGGGAGGTCCCTCTTTAGAGAATGTTCATATTCAAATTTCAGATTATTATTATTATGATACACAAATTGAGTTATTTTTTGTTAATTTTTGTGTTCCATTCATTAATGGATGATTAAAAAACATTATTCGTCACCAGGTAATGACAGCTTGGAATATTTAAATATAAACTCAAATTTATTATGTAAAACTAATCAATTTGTTTTCTCAAGCTTGTATAGCTTTTAGAGCCTTTGCTGCTTCAATTATTTCTTATCATCTTTCCCTATTTTTACAAATTTCCAGTTCCGCTTCTTGCGTATACCTTTTAAGATCCTCTTTCATTTTCATTCAACTAAGAATTTAAAAATTAATCTAGTGTTTTATTGACTTAAACATTTTATGTTATATAATTTATTTGCTTATGATAGATACATACTGTTTTTTGAGATATATCACTTGGTTCTTGTTCATTTGAAGACGATGGTGTTTTTGGTCTAAATGTATTTGGTGATTCAGATAAACAAGCACTACTTTTAGATTTATAAAATCCTTCAGATATAATGATCTCATTTTCATGAAAATCTTCCAAAGAGCCTTCATTAGTCTGCAAAGAAAAAATAATATTGTAGTGTTACACATTATTCAGTTATGTATGTCCAAGATAAAGTATATTTTGTATTATGATAATACCTATTGAATTGTCATTAAAAACTATAATTTTTAATATTATTCATATTTTTATAAAAATATATACGTATTTATAAAAAAAACATGTAGATAATTTATAACAATTCAAATAGTTTATACTAATAGTATTATTATTTTAATGTACAAATGCCAATTACTCACACAAGAAGCTGCTACCAAATTTGTGTAGCATTGTTCACCATCAGATACTGATGTTTCCATATCTTCTCGACTTCTGCATCTTAAAATCTCACCTATTAAAATTTCACCATCCGAAACAGTCTTTTGTAAAGGAACTTTATTTTTCTTCTGATAGGGAGGATCTTTCGGCTCAAAGTCAATTAATATTTCATTACAACAAGGTTCTGATGGTCTGTGGAATATAATAATTTAAATACGATAAGAATGATGAAATTATTATTAGTTTTTAAATTTTGAGTGTTGTGAGGAACGTATTGGTTTTATTATGATACGTGCTTATTTTTTAAAATTTTCTTTTTGCATCTATAAACAACTTGTTTATCAGAAATATTTCTTCAGCAATTAAATTCAGGAGTGGTTTCTAGTAGAAAATTTTGTTTCATTAAGGAGGTCATGTTTTGATTTTTCACGGAACGGGGAAATATGTCGGAAAATGGGATTATTTACTCAAATTTTTATGTTTTTTAGTTTTTTTGAGGATACAATTTTTCTGGTTTCTCAAAAATGCTCAAAATGTTGATATATAATTAACATAAGCAGTTCTCATGTCACTATACTAGTATCAATAATCTGTAGTCACATTTATTTAAATAATCAAATTGTTTTGATTATAAAATATTCAAATAATTGGAAACGGAAAAACACGGACAATTTTAATTTAATATGTTGTATTTATAAATTAATACAATAATTTTTAAATTATGTTTAATTGAACTTTGCTTAAAATAATTGTCAGCAATGATTTATCTTTACGTTTAGATATAAATTAAATTAAACTCTATAAAATCCTACCTTTCCAACTTAACACTTACAGCAGTAGTACATCTACGGTGTGAAGTATGTCAGATTTTAGATTCTGAGTGGAGCGAAGAAGTTTATGGTTTTTTTAAAATTTATTTGTCTGTGAGCAAATTTTCTACCAGAAATTTTACTCCGAATTATAACGATATCACTTTTTCTGAAAGGAAATCGGACTGAGAAGGTATTTAGAAGGGTCATTTTACGATTTTTTTCAGAAGTTTTTCCAATAAATGGAAAAAATATGGAAAAACAGGGAAAATTGTAGGAAAACGAAAAAATCGGTACTGTGTTAAACAAATATTATTATAGAAATTATATAATGCCTATTTAATAATTTTACCATAATATAACATATATATATATTGTTGACAAGCATCACTATCAACTGTACTCCGCTCAGACTCGTTTTTCTGTTAGGAATGGTTTATCGTTGCTTACAGATATACATTAAATTCTCTTCTGCATTCTACCTTTTTATCATGTACGAAGTTTGTATTTTTATTATTTAATGTCCAAGTGGGTAATACTATGTATACTTACATATTTATTATAATGCACAAAAAAAAAATAATGATAAATAATAATATGATGCATATAATTTGGGAAAGAAATTAAAAATACGTTTTTATATTTGCTATGTCCGTTAAAATTTAAAAAGTAAAGAAGAAATTGGAGATGGTTGATCATAAATTAATGACAAAATTAAAAAAAAACATCTTTAAGGGTTTTTACCCTTAAATGTTTTAAGTGTTTAGTTTTAATGGTATAAAATTGCATATTATAAAATTAATATAAAATTAATTATTAATTAATAAATTAATATTGAATTTTTTAACATTAATTATATATTAATAAAGAATAGTCCCATATCAATCAATATAAATTAGAAAACCGAAAGGAATATTGCAAATTGTAATAGTTTATCATGTATCTATAGGAAAATGAATAGTAGTTGAAGGACTATATGGAGTACAGAAATTAATATACTTCACCTAATGCCCGATTTTGGTGATTCGTGTGGTTGTGTGATTTTTTTCACTGGAGTTTTCTGAGAAACCGATTTCAATCTATGTGCAGGTGTTCCTGGACTTAAAGCTCTCACCCCATCTGTTTGTGTGGCTTGAACTTTTTGAGCTCGCTTTACTTTTTCTTTGGGAAACAAACATACAATTATTTTTATTAATTTGTAATTAGCAATTATATCGCTTAAATACCTAATACGATAATTTTTGGCGATTCTACTGAAAATACTGGTTCTGGCGTTTTTCTTCCATCAATTAATCTTTCTAACGATTTGCTGCTGTTGGCCGATTTTAACGAAACATTGTCAAATGAGGTTACTGTGTGTGATCTTGCGAAGCTTACGTGTCTCATTCTAAAATTGTTTGAAATTTTTAAAATTTTAATTCATATTAATTTAAACCATGCAACCACTAGGTATTTAAAATTTGAGCTATAATATTTGAAATAAACAAATATTACGACAATTTAAATTAATTTTAATTATAGAATCTGAATACTATGCTATAATAACTTTTAAAATAGATGTATAGGTACTAATAAATTATTGCATATTTAATAATAAACCTATAACATGATGCCTAGAGTAATAAAAATCCTTTTATTATTTTTAATTATTTCAACCTAAAAAGTTAAAAACTTGTGTTAAAATTGATTTTTTAGGTCTTTACTTTTTAGGACAATCTAAATTAAATGTAGGTATACGGATATTTTTATAATAATTATTATTATACCGACATATTAAGGAATGTATATGCTACGCCGAATTCGTAAATTTGCCAATTTCACGAAATAAGCAACGTTGTTACCGAATAAGTGAAATCGGTAGACAAGTTGTCAATTTCCCGAAATCCGCATAATTTTTTTGCCGAATACACGAATTCAGCAATACATATTATTTGTTGATATTATACTAGTAATACGTATGTGCATTGAATCCCAATAATTCAAAATTATCTGTGTAGTTCCTTATGTAACTTAAAAACAAAATATTTTATCTATTAATATATACGGATTTTCTATTGCCTAGATAAAATAATATACCTATTACCAATAATCTATATTTCATATTGTTCAGCAGTGGCGCCGAACTAATTTTTGTTTGTGTGGCAATAAACATTAATTTATACCCACCTACCACCTAAGTCATGGGAGCTCCCTCCCGCTATTCCCCCGCATAGCGTTCCATACCAATTACCAATTTCTTTAACTATAAAATATTATTTTCACAAACTATATTATTTATTGAATGATGTTTACATTTTTACATCATTTAATATTTTAATGCATAAATAGGTACTTTAATTTTTAATTATCATAACAATTATTTATATGATCATTAGAAACCGATATTAACATTTGACATTGACAGGAATATACATATTGGTTGAACAATGATGTTTATTTTAAATAACGATCATAGCGAGGGATCTATTGGTTTTACTGTGATGAGTGTTTTTGTTTTATTATTTTTTTGTTTATATCTGTAAACAACTTTTCTATTGAAATCTTGCTCCGATGTATAGAGTGTAACACTTTTTCTGAAAGGTAATTTTGTCTAGTTAATGCATTAAGGACGTACATTTTTTATTTTCTTAGTGGTATTAAAAAAATTGAGAAAAACCCGAAAGGAAATTGTACATAAAATGGCAAATATTTACAGTGCGTCACGGCCTTAGATTAGGTTATAGGTTAGATTTCATTATTTTAAATTTGTATACATGATATTTTCTATCAGAATTATTGCTTCAATCGATAAGTTACAAAGGTTCGATTTTGTTCCTTTTAACATAATATAGCCATTAAAAAAGAAAGTTGTTTTTTATACATAAAATATTTTTAATAATAATTTAGAAAAACTAAAAAAGACGAAAAATACGATTTTTTCAAATTACTACACAACGATCTCATTATTTAAAATTTTTACGACTTCTACCATAAATATTGTTCCAATAGAAATATGACAAGAAACCTTTTTAATTAAATTCTTAATTTGGTTGGTGAGTTAAAAAGTCGGTTTTTGATTTTCCGTGTAGTTTTTTAATAATTGAGAAAAACCGAAAAAAAAAAACGTAGAAAGAACGGGCAAATTTACGTAAATAATGATATTACATTATTTTAAATTTTGTTTTTTTGTTG
The DNA here is from genome assembly GCA_902439185.1 of Cinara cedri. Lineage (NCBI taxonomy): Eukaryota > Metazoa > Arthropoda > Insecta > Hemiptera > Aphididae > Cinara > Cinara cedri. Next base: position 65,703 of record CABPRJ010000026.1, read on the forward strand.
CAATTCAATTATAAATATTTGTAAAGACTTTAAATTTAAACAGCGAATTTATATTTACCTTTTCTAGAAGTAGAACAATTTTAAAAACCATTGAGCCAATTTTTAGCTACATTATAATTTTGGGGGTTTTTCACGTAACTTTTATTCGGTAGGTATTCTTTTGATAAAATTGTTAGACCAAATAGAAATGCTTGAAAAATTAACAAGATTCATTATAAGTTGTAATTAGTGGCTAACAAGACAATGTTGGGTTTAATGTAGTATTTTATTTTATAAGGATTTTAATATTAAATTTTGACTTAAATCACGTACCTATAATCGAATTCTGCTCAGAATAGTTTTTGTTGATTAGTCGTTGTGTACAGATACACATTAAATCTCCCTTTTTTTCTTACCTTTCTAACTACTTATCTACAACAGCTACAACAGTAGCCCACCCATCTTGCGAAGTATATCCGTATTTTTCAATGTAAATATAATAATACGGTCAATGTTTTTCGTTTGATTAGCATAATATTTTCTATTTAATATTTTATCTTCTAAATTTATACAAAATTATATTATTATTTTATTATAAATATATATAACCTCGGATATTATAACCAAAAATAGTTAAATAATAACAATACTATTGTGTACATGTTTTCACTATATAATATATATACTTGCGTGTAGCCTAACTTTAGACGCTGTTGTACATTGAGAAATTTATTAGGTACTATTGGTTATTTATCGGAAAACTATTAATTAAATAGTTATAGTTATAGTTAAATATTTATCTGTTTTTACTAATGCAATCACATAGTACACGATATGGCAGTCTAGGAATAAACTAGTTTGCGTTATTTGTAATGCTCCTTATATTAATTGTAAAATTTACAATGTTTTATACTAAACTACCAATGATAGGGGGTATATCTGCACCTTAAATAAGGTGTGGCATTCACCACACTCAACATATAGATTCGGTACTACTGTTCAGTGTTTATATGGTCGGTTCCTTCGTTTTACGCAGTGAACAGTTGATTTAAAATAATTTTTATAAGTATTCCTATGTTCTTAGAAAATGGCATGATATGTAATTTGGCATGTCACCCGTGTTGTAGCTGTCCTAAATCCTAATATGGAAAAATTGGGTTAACAAAAAATTATTTTAAACTTTTTAAATTAATGTTAGTTATTTTTTTTTTACTGATCAATTATTTCAATTTAATGTTTTTACGATTTTCAGTTTAAGTTGCAGTATACATTATGATATGCACAAAATCGGGAAAGATTTTTCTTTTTTAGTTTGTCTTTTGTTTTCTATAGGTAATATATAATTATATATATATTAATATATATTATCATATTTGTGTACTTTACCTATTTCACGTATTCGGCAATGAAGTTGCATATTTCATGAAATAAGCAATTTTTTACGAATTCGGCGTAACATATATTGTATTCTGAGTATAGAAAAGAATTTACCAATAAGTTTTTTCTAAGATCTGTTTTTTTCTTTTTCTCGGAAAACATTTTTTGGGTTAGTAAAAATGTTAAGACTTTTCATGCCACACCTTATAAGATATGAGTTTCTATCAAATGGTACCTACTTTATTTGGGAAAAATGTTTTGAAATTCTCAATAATTTTTCCAAAAAATTGTAGTTCATGTATTTTTCAAAACATTGAAAAACAGAGTAATGTTTACATTTTTTCAAACACTGGAAAATATACATGAAGTATTTTATAATAAATTATTCAATTTATTATTTTATAAAAAACATGATAATACTTTCTGTATTTGAGTTCGAGATGGAAGACCATGATAAAATAGACCTTTAAAATATTTTACTTGTTGAATTAGATTTAGAAGATAATAATTTGTATAAACCAGCTGCCAAAAATTGTGTTATAAATTAATTATATACTGGAAATCAGGTTTTAGCATGCAAACATAATTAAGTATCATTGGTTGATTTACCAAGGGTTCAATTAATTTTGGTAAAGTAAGTTTCTGTATCAAATACGAAAAGTGGCAGGCTAGGATTTACCTGATGGAATTGTAAAATAAAGTGTAGTTATACAAATGTTGTTAATTTATGTAATACAAAATGACTTGAGAAATTGTCATGTTTCAACAAGTTGACTTGATTTCTGTGTATAAAAGAGTGAAGTTTGTAACACCAGTTTTTTAATAATATAACCCCTACCTAATTAACAATAATACTATATAATGGTATAACTAAACATGTATTTCACGTATTATTTTATTTTTATTATCTTTTTTATAGTCAATACTTTTTTATGTGCGCATACGTATGCCAACATTCAGTGATGTACATTTATTCTTGCTCTGGGGGGTTAGACAAATTAGGAACATTTTTTTCTTAATAATTAACTATTTATAGGTACTAATATAATTAATAAAACAAATACCGTACCTGTTCCGCCTAAATGGGTGTCAGGTATTAGATCAGTTAAGAAATTTCATCTATAAGATGGTAATTGAAGTGTTAATGTGTTATACTTATATCGTTTTAAAATTTTTTAAAATTGGAGAACATTTTAAAAACCGGTTCCTTATTAAATAATAATATTATTACTGGTATACGTGGTTATAGTCCGTTATAGAGTCTATAATATAGATAGACTAATTTCATAGTGTTATTACCTTGATGTCGATTGGGGTGGTGGTGGAGGTGGTGGTAAATAGTGAGGTGTACAGTGATGAAATTCGGAACAATCACATCCCGTTGGTCTTCCATGGCATGTTGAATGACAATTCCTTTGTAGATATTCCTGTGAAAAAAATAATAACATAATATAATCGTGGGTGATCAATTTAGTTTTGTAATGTATTAGGTATCTATAATACTTTTAATTTCATAGTTAGAAACACCTAATGGTAATTTGTTTTTATGTTTGATGTAATATTAAAATAAAACACGGAGACGTTGAAGTGAAAATAATTTTTATCGGTGCCTAAACTAGGCATTTGAGTACTAAAGGGCATGTGCGTGTGTACAGCCTCTTAAATAATTTAATATATGTTAACTTAAAAAATGTGCCTTTCACAAATAATATTTAAACACATTTAGCGGTGACTTGCGGTACCTCCCAACACACTTGCCAAATGTGGGCTTGCGGCACAGGTTCATATTATCTCAGTGCATAACTATTTTTAATGTAAAATATGTTTGTAGGAGAAATTTTCATGTAAAAGTGACAGTTCTAATGTAAACCTATTAGGTCTAGTAGTATATCGTAGTTATATAAACTAACACAATAAACATTCTCATAAAATAGGTTATGTTAGGTTAATTAATAGTTAAAACGACTAATTATTAAAACTACGAGAACTATATTTTTAAGATTTAAAAAAAAAGAAACAAAAATTGAATTTATATTTTGTCGCATAGAATGAGAAGACTGACTTAGAGGATTGAAAAAGATATTTTAGGTGGTCATTTTTAGTGAATATTTTAAGTATACTTTATTTATATTAACTTTACTTGTGCGTTAAGTGAGGCTTTTATTACGAGAATGAGGATATCTCAGTTGTTATTTTTTTGGTTTATAATAACAGTATTGGAAAAGTTGCTTTTAAAAAGAAACTTGTTCCCGTTTATCGTTCCTTTAAGCCTTCCTCTTTTTTTTTTTTTTTTTTTTTTTTTTTATACTTTTAATACTTAATGCAGTTCAATATAATGTTTTTGTATTCTTAATTTGAAAATATCACTAATTATTTTGCTTTGTAAATATATATATATATATTTGACATTAAAGGTTTTCATGAGTTATTCATAAGTTACTTCAAACTTGTGAAGATACATAATTTTCATAAAAAAAAGTGTAGTGTGTTAATCAAGTTAACTAAAATTGGATAATTCTTATTTCTTAGAATCCACATATTTAAAATACTAATTTATTAAATTAAATTTTTACAGTACACTAAACATTGAAAATAAAAATTATGTTTTAAAAAAAATAAAATACCTCAATTTACTTAAAATTAATTTATTTCGTGGTTATATAAGTATACAACCACATGGTTTATATTATAATATTATGTACCTTGTATGTAAATAATACAATGTACCATTGTGATAATTTATTAGTAACTGACGAAGTAATAATTTCTAGACAGTATTATCACTGAAATAACGTGGGTTTAGTTTTTTTTTTCGTAATAGGAGGAACAAAGATTTGCGTTCACGTTCCTCATAAATTAGACCTCTTTTCTATTCCTCATTCCTATATCTGAAAATGAATGTGTTACAACCTTTGTTTCCAGGAAAGGGATACGTTCCTTTCCAATATTAATAAAAAGTGATAACAAAACCATTTTATTTCTCTTCACTAAATACACACATCAGGTTTACCTCGTCTTCGGGAGGCCAATACTTATGACGACTTCTGATGGCTGGCGACCGCTGACATGGCGGTGGAGGTGGTTCAGCTGGATCCGATTGATGGCAGTGGTGTACGGGGAACATGTCGGGATGGCAGTGATGGTATCGAGAACACCGTGGGTATGGGGCGAAGTCTCCTGGTGTTCGCTTGTATAAGTCATGCAGAGTCTCGTCACTAGGCCAGCGGCGTCGAACGCAAGCTGTCAATAGATTCGGAGTTCCACAAGAAGATTCCTAAAAAAGTTATTGGACTTAGAATAATAAACCTAAAGCTTAATTGTGGAAATAGAATAATTATTATGTGTCTTTGAATTAACTAAAAATGAAAATACATAAATAGTATTTCTCCATTACTAAAAATTAATTTACACTCTGATTGACTGTAATCAACAAACAAACGAGCATACTTCGAACGATGAGTGGGCCATTGTTGTAGGTGAGAAGTTGGAAAGACAAGGGGAAATTGAATGTATATCTCTACACAACGATTAATTATTACCAACTGAAAACGACTCTCAGCGGAATTCTGTCATACATGTTTTAATAGGTCTTAATATTTACGATTTTAAAATAAAACATTTTGTAAATTTTCCTGTTTTCTTAATTTTTTATAAAATCCCCTGAAAAAAAAACTAAAACTGATCTCCTTATAGTACCATTTTAGTCCTATTTCCTTTCCTTTAAGAAAAAGTGTTACACTTGAAAATCAAAGCAAAATTTCCGGTAGACAAATTGTTCACAAAAAAAAAAAAAAATAAACATTATTAAAAACCAATACATTCCTCGTTCTGCTCAGAATCGAAAATTATAAACATCTTAACCGATTTCCTCGAAGGATGGGACTGGCAAATTGCAGTTAATAATACTTTGTATAATGTAAAATTGAAATACCTAATATTTTATATCAGATAATAAAATAATTAACCAGGTACACAATGTGTAGCTCTTCAAGTTCTTTAATAACTATATTATGTATTTTATTGTATCTACTTAAATATTTTTAAAAAATATACTAAAATCGTTTTATTATATTGAACATACGATAATGAAACATTTTGAAATATGAATAAGTAAAATTTTTAAAAACTGAGATGGAAATACATATTAGGAAAGCTACATAGTGTAATTTTATTCAATACAATAATCATTGTCTTTACTCTATGACTGGATATGCATCCGAACAATGCTGGTGGCTGTCTGACCCTGTTTAACACTTGTAATTGCTTGTCGCTTAGGCAGTACTGTTCCACAATATCCTGTTTGGAATAGAATTGTTGGCTTCGATTTTTTGCCCCTTGTTTTTTATTCTCGTCCAACTCCATTGAATCTGCTGAATTCATGTTCGCCTAATATATAAATTATAAATATCATATTAACTTGTATTATTGTAATAATTGTACTTATAATGAATTAATCTTGTGTTCATTATTTATGTAGTAAGTATTATAACAGTATACTAGTATATTTTGGAGAGTAGGTAGCTTGCGATATAACATTTTTAATTTACGTTTATAATCGATTAGATATTATTTATGTTGAATTAAATTACACAATTAGTAGTTGTATCAATTTTAAAAAAAAATATTATAGTATAGTGATTCTAAGAATTTAGAAACATTTAGAAACAGGTATTCAAAGTAAAGTGATATTTCTCACATTTCATTAAAAAATTTGGTAGCGCGAAAAAATAACCACGGAAATTTAGTCTTCGAAAAAAAAAAACCGTGAAAAAATAACCCCTTATGAATTTTTGAAAAGGGTAATGGGTACTATTGCAATAGGTAAAAATTAAAATTAATCTAAATATTAGTATTATACTATTATACTATTGCGTATAGTAATATTCTCCACAAATAATGTTAAATTCGGATTTATCGATAAATTATTGTACACAATAAAAACGATTCAGAGTAGAGACGGTCTGTCATATCGATCAGATATATTATAACTACAGATATATTATAACTGATAAAAAAGATACCGATAACTTTATCTTTAATATTATAATATTGTTATAAAAGTGGTAATATTTGTAAAATTCGTCAAGTTTTGTATGTATTCATTTCTGTGTATTCGGTTTATACAATGGTGTACTATAGTGTACTATACAGTGACATTTAATAGTATGGGGTTTTTTTTATTTGGAGACTAAATTTCCGGGGTTATTTGTTAGGCAAATCAAAAAATTGTCTTCAAATTATACAAAACAATCTAGCCTGTAAGTGATTGTCTCTTTCTAATACTGTTTGAAATCTGCCACCAATTCATCAACTTTTAATATTTCAGCTAAAAGTCATTAAAAAGTTACCAGGAAACTATTGACTCAATAATCTGATACAAAATTCATCTAACTTAATAATTATTGAAAACACTGTTCGGTAACACCGTAGCACTACCTCAGATAATCCTTAATAAGGTAAAACTCATACTTTCACCGTAGGTTATTAAAGAAGAACGACTCATACATTTCTTCGATATTCTTTTCTTATCGCACTGATTCCTTCCATTGTCATTTTAGCTATGAATAATATGAACACTTAAAAGTGACGGATTAAGCGATTTGACGCCTACAAGCAGAGTTATATTAGTATACATATTAGTGGTGGTGGTTCGTGATAGTGCGATAAAATTTTTTTTTGGAGTGATCACCCTACCTATCGTATACTAAATATGTAATTTCATACATCTGTTAGTGGAATACATGTTTATATATTATTAACATTATATATACATATATATATTACAATAATGTGCATAATTATGTAGATATGTGTATTTATAAATGTCCACTTCAAAGAAAATATCAACTGATTATATAGAATTTTGTCTGACAGATGTCATTATTTTATCGGAAACCAGATAATTATATTAGTGAAATACTGAATTGTAAATAGGTATATAATTTTATTCATGTTTCATTCGCTGCAAACACAATAGCTTAGGTCACCCCAGAAAATGTGCAACGAGAATTATCGTATGTGTATAGTCCTGCCGTCGCTACAGCGTTAGGTATATTATAGTATAATACGCATTCATTGAAAACAGGTTTTTTTGGAAAAACAGAGAAAGCGATCAACAATATTACCTATATAGCGTTGGTTGCTCGGCCTATATTCAATTATTAGATTATTCTTATCGCATTCTACTTGCCGAATTTTGGTGACATTTTTAAAATATTATTATTTTCCAATATAATTTTGAATTGTTTAAATTATTTTGAAAGAAATATTAACTATAATTACTATTTACTATAGCAAGTATAAATGTAAATTTCATTTTATTTTAAAATTTACGTGGGGGGTGCAATCGCACCTTAGCACGAGTAACTACTGTTGTATAAATACGAGGTGTGGCTATTAAATAACGAGACTGGTTACGAAAAAGTGTTTTATTATAAAAATTATTCTACATTCAAATGNCCCTCCCCTCGCCACACACCTTTCCATACGTTTTTTCCATTGATCAAAGCAGTGCTGGAAGTCTTCTTTGGTGAGGGCCTTTAGGAGCTCTGCCGTTTTTTGCTTTACCGCTTCCATCGACTCAAATCGGGTTACTTTCAAAGCAGATTTTATCTTTGGAAACAAAAAAAAGTCGCACGGTGCCAAATCTAGCGAGTACAGCGCGTGTTCGAGTACTGGAGTGCGCTTACCAGCCAAATACTGCTTCACAGATAGCGCGTTATGGGCAGGTGCGTTGTTCTGGTGCAAAATCCACGAGTTGTTCTTCCACAACTCGGGCCGTTTCTTACGAACTCTTTCTCGCAGTGTTGCCAAAACTGATAAATAGTAAATCTGGTTGACAGTCTGACCCTCTGGAACCCATTCAGTCATCACGATACCGTTAATGTCAAAAAAAACGATCAACATTGCCTTAAATTTTGATTTGGACATCCTTGCTTTTTTGATTCTGGGCGATTCAGGTGTCTTCCAATGCATCGATTGTCGCTTTGTTTCAACATCGTATTGAAAAATCCATGTTTCGTCNGTCGCAAGTTATAATGTTTTTCATCAGTCCGGGATCTTCTTTTAACTTTTCAAGGAAATCTGAGCAGACCTGTTGACGCAAGAACTTTTGGTCAGGAGTCAGGTTTTTTGGCACCAACTTCGCACAGACTTTTGTCATATGTAATTCCTCATGTAAAATTTTTCTAACCGTTTCTTTATCGGCGTTTACAGCCTCGGCAATCATCCGGATGCTCATTCGACGATCTGCACGCACAATTTGGTTGATTTTGGTCACGGTTTCCGGAATTGAAACAGTGACAAGGCGACCTGGGTGCTGGTCATCTTCAGTGCTCTCTCGGCCCTCACTGAAGCGCTTATATCACTCAAAAACACGTGCACGAGATAGAGAATTGCCTCCATAGGCCTCTTGAAACAATTTATAGCACTCGGTCAGAGTTTTTTTCAATTTAACGAGAAATTTGAGATTGATACGTTGCTCCTGTTTTTAGTCACACATGGTTTTCGGCACGAGAAAAAAACACGTTCGTTTCAAACCACTACTGCACAAATACTATAATAGTGACGAAAACGTGTTTTGGTACGTGCATAGATAAGATATCTAGATACCCAACGCATTACTCATTTTTTTCACTACCTATTTAGAGCGCCCTCTAGGCGAGCAGTCTCGTTATTTAATAGCCACACACACACACATAAATCACGCATACGACGAGTTAGGGTGCGATGCACTCCCAACTGATTTTAATAAGATAATACTCAATGTGTATGATTTGGTCCAACTTAAAAGATAGGATAGTATTCATCTCGATAAATGACCTAGAAAGGGATAAAAGGTTATTAGGTATTTTTAGTATGAAAATTAAATTATTTTTGTTGAATTATGGGTTACTTTAGTTACACGGGTGAAATTAAAAATAATATTTAAAACAAAAAATAATAATAAACAGAAATAACAACTATAACAACTAAAATAAAAAGTCTATCAGATGTTTGACTGTTTTGGATCATTTTCTAATTTCATAATTGAAAATCAAATAGAAGTTGATAATGGCATTATTACATTTATTTTTAATCATTTAAATACACTGAAATAATTTACGGTAATTTTGATTCATATTTTCTGAATGAAATTAACTATCAACAAATAAAATGTATTTCAAATCCTTTTCAAGAACATGACATGATAAATGGGTTATCATTAAGAGCTATAGAAGAATTAAGTGAACTATTTGAAAATAGTTTTTTTTAAAAATTAATTTCAATCAAAAAAAATTAATAAGTTTCTAGTTGGTTGTTCAAGAAATTTATCCAACTATTTCCAATAGAGCTGTAAAAATGCTACTCCCATTAATTTCATCATATAACTGTAAAATGGGTTATTCAGCAATGATTGCTGTCAAAACCAAATTACGGAGGAAATTGATATTGTCAAACTCACTGCGTCTTAAGCTAACAAATGTTGAAGTAAATATCAATGTAGTAATGAAAAATAAAAAACAATTACATCCTTTACATTAAAATTATTTACCCACTTATACAATACTTATAAATCATTAATGTACTTATAATAATATAATATTTATATATATATATTTGTTGTAAGCAACTGATTCATACGAAATAGCAAAAAAAAAAAAATATTGTAAAATATAAAAATATTGGGTCGCCAAAATTTAAATAATTTTCAAAATGGGTTGTACCATAAAACGTTTGGGAACCTCTGGTCTATCTGGTTATCTGATTATTATTGTCTATTATTGGCTTGGAATAAGATGAGTCAACTTGATATTATGGATGAATAAAACTAAAAAATTATGTGCTGTACTGGGTGAGTAAGTGAAAAGTGAAAACACATAAAACGTCATCTTTGAAACTTTGTATTTTTTACTACAATAACAACACTATACTACTACAGTACTATTATGTTCTTATAATTTTTAGCGTTATTATAGTGGATAATATATAGTTTGATTTCTGTGCCGTGCATGTATCTATGGTAACACAGATGAAAAAATGTATCACCCACTAGAACACTTTTATTTTGCCACTAACCCACTTTCCACCTATTTTTTTTCATTCAATATACTGATACAGGTAAAGTAAAATGGGAATAAAGATACTAATAATGAAGAATTGGCACAGGCAATGCCGCTCGCTGGATAGCTTGTATAAATACAGCTAGTGTATATTTATTATTTTAAAATGTATACAAAGTAGGCAAACATAAAATATATTTAAATACAAATTAATAAAATGAGCGAAGAAAAAATCTATACAATTAAATGTACATTATTTTAATTTTGAAGTGTGGAAACTTTTTTAAATATACAAAGTAATCATTTTTATATTATATTGGTATTCATTGCTGTATAATTAAAAATAAAAAAATCAAATCAAATTCCATTTTGGAAATCGATATAATGGTTTATTGATATAATAATATAATGAAATAATGATTCAAATTTGTATCAGACCTGGAATTTTTTTGGTAATTTAAAGTTTAAGATAGCTAGGTAGGTACAATACTTTCTATTTTGTCTAGAAGATAATTCTTAGTTAAATACATTTTCCTTTTTTCTTTTATAAGTGGCAAATTTGATTTTCTAATGAACAGCTTGTTCTACTTGTAGGTAAACCGGCCATTGATGTTGAATAATAATAATATTTATTCCTAAATATTACGTTAGTTGTTATGTTGGTTAGGCCAGGTAAGTTTAGGTTATTGTTTATTACAATTTTTATTTTGATAACCTCCCCCTCTCAGAATTAATTGTACAATTAACTAATCAAGAAGTATAAGCAAGGATAAAAATTTGTCTTAGTATTTGAAAGAAAAATCTAACCATGCCCAAATTATAGGAATCTAATATTTTACTCGTTATGGATGCTTAACAACAAAAATAAGAGTATTAAATTTTTTACGAGAAATTGTCTAAGTACATTTTATTGTAACATGTTGCTTGTAATATTTTATTTACAGAATCCTTTACTTAAACAATCATTTTAACGTTTTATGATGTCAGTAGATACAAACGTTGTAGGCCGTATCAAAGGAGGGGAGGTTAGGTTACGCATGTGTACCATCATGGTGTGCGTACCTACTATTCAACAATTTCATTAACAATTTCAAACAAACATGATAAAATGTGGTTTGTTTATAGGTAAAGATAATTTTTTTGGGTGCGGGAGTTCCTAAAAATCTATCAGTGCATCTGGTGATAATTCGGCTAGATACGACACGGTTCTTGGTCTATATACAAGTATATGTATTATATTAATTGCAAAATAGTTTTCAAAAGAGTTCGAAGGAAAATGGTCTAATAATATTTCATAATGTTTTTAAGAAAGGAAAGTAATGTGTTCGGTAATTATTTTTTATTATGTTATTTAAATTTTAATGTCTTGGTGGCGGATCAAATGAAATAATTTGTTTATTATATTACTCTACTGTTAGATTTATATATATATATTAACACGTTGTGAGCTTAGTGCGTGGTAGTAAAGGGGGAGGGTCGATGGTGAGGTGAGGTAGAGAAAGGACGAAATCAGCTTATGGCCCAAAACTCCGGGCAAGTCACCCATCGGGGGATCGAGCAACATTTTACGTAGTTTAATTTTGATACAATGGGACGAAGCGACTTGCAGCGTTATGTTGGCCATCAATTCATGATCCATTAAGTTAGTGTATTATATTATTATAGCCATGGCATCCGTTTCAATAATACATGCACATAAAAGTAACATTTATTGAATATTCTATATTAATGCATTGCGTAAACATTTATACATAAGTGAATATTATATGCAATATATGTCCATGAAATGTAAGATGTTTATTGAAATTCATCAATTGTACGATATTTATTTATTTATTTTCTATACGCGTCCAAAGCGATAAAATTAGAAATTGGAAAAGTGAAACATGATCTTTTTTGTTATGGCAGATAGATTATGATTAGAGATACTATGAAGTATAAATAAACTATACGATATAAAATATACTTTTGTTGTAGTTTTCTGAAAAATATGACTGAGCCCCCTCAACCAAGTCT